>CAEGAF010041450.1:0-15066 GCA_903067075.1 Micropoecilia bifurca | reverse complement strand
AGATCTGGAACTCGTTTTGACCTGGATTTGGACCCACTGGCTCTGACCCCCGTCTGTCTGACCCTGAGATCTGGAACCGCCTGACCCCGACTTGGATTCCCTGGTTCTGACCCTGGCCTGTCTGACTAAGATTGTGTGTTTCCCAATAAACACCCATTTTTATATTTTCTGTTCAGTCCCTGCGTCCATCAGCTCCTGCACGTGTCATGTAGGCTCAATTCCACATACTTGTGAGCCTCTATCTGTTATGATGACCTTGTCTGTCTGTTCTTGTTTATCCTTTTTTTTATTTTGCTGTTTAAAAAAAAAACAAAAAAAAACCCCAGCATTTATATTCTGTGAATGTCCAACTTAAAGTCAACATACAAATGAGGGAAACAAATTTAGTTCCATGCTGACCTGGTTCAATTCATGATTCCTTCATACTGTGGAATATTCTTTAACAAATGCATTCAACTTCCCACTGACTCCAACGGATTCTCTGGTCCTCTATCATAGGTCCCGCTGAAAACTCAGCTTTTCAAACAACACTCTGTTTCATGCAAAGTGGGACGTTTGATTTGACATCTGAGAACCCATGGGCTGCACAGTAGCGCAGTTGGTAGAGCTGCCGCCTTGCAGCAAGAAGGTTCTGGGTTCGATTCCCGGCCCCGGCCTTCCTGCATGGAGTTTGCATGTTCTCCCTGTGCATGCATGGGTTTTCTCCGGGTTCTCTGGCTTCCTCCCACAGTCCAAAAACATGACTGTCAGGTTAATTGGTCTGTCTAAATTGCCCCTAGGTGTGAGTGTGTGTGTGCATGGTTGTTTGTCCTGTGTGTCTCTGTGTTGTCCTGCAACAGACTGGCGACCTGTCCAGGACGTACCCTGCCTCTCGCCCGGAACACCAGCTGGAGATAGGCACCAGCAACTCCCGACCCCATTAAGGGATAAAGGGTGTAAGAAGATGGATGGAACCCAGACATAAAGAAAGACATACACTTCATGTAAATTGATTGTAGGTGTAACCCACATAAAATGGGGAAACCTCTTTAAGAAACGGAGGTTGGGGAAGCTAGGCGGTCTAACTAGCGAATAGGAAGTTTTGTTTCCATTGTGTTTAAACCAATTAGAATTCAGATTACCGCTGCAAGTCCCGCCCTTCTTCCCCACCTGAGTGAAGTTGGCCCCCACCTTCTTCAAATCAGACAAAATTTGTGTCAAACGTTTGTGCTACGTTTGTGCTGGTTTGTGCAGCAAGATGTTTTGTTTGTGCTGCTATTATTTTAAAGATATAAAGAAATGTTTCTAGAGGTCCTTCTAGGTCAACCAACACAAACAAATATTTTTGCTGCACAAACCAGCACAAACGTAGCACAAACATTTGACACCAATTTTGTCTGATTTGAAGAAGGTGGGGGGGGGGGCAACTTCACTCAGGTATTCGAGCTGTAGCATTATGTGTGTGAGCGGAAGAGATCCGCCATGAGAAGGAAACGGTTAAGCTGTGCAGCGTGAGAGTCTCTGTGTTAAGACGGTTATAGTACTGGATACGAACTCTAAACAAACCCTTTCCCAGATAGAATGGCTGTTTATCATCCGACTTCTAAGCTTTAAGTTGTGATGTAAGGAAAAAAAAGACTGAACTTCAGTTTTTCTGCGGAGCACCGTTAGAGTAGCCGTTAGAGCTAACGGCTACTGGTTTCCTCAAAGTTAATCTTGTTCTCTGTTCAGTTGAAGGTAAAGCCTAAATTATAGTATATTCTTACTTTTTTCACAATGAAAGCTCATACTATTGAGGTTAAAGCATGGAAAATATGCCTTATTACATTATCTAGTTACCCACTGGTCTGGACTGAGAGCCACCATATTGTTGTCCCAAACATGTTGCATTGAGATCGGTGAGCATATTCAGTGCCTTTCATTTGGGTTTTTGCTCTGTTTATCACATTTTTGTTGAATATTATTGTTTATCTGAACTATTTAATTATTCAAATGTAAACTTTTACTGATTTTGGGTAAAATGTAATGTTTAATATTGTGTTTGAAAAAATACTTTTGCAATTTACAGAAAAGTGAATTGACAATGTAGTGAAATACTGCATTGAGGTAAAGGAGAATTATTTTGTTGCAAATTATTTAATAACAAATTGATGTAAAATATGTCTACAGAAACATGATTTAAAGATTAAAGCTAGAACTGCTTAAAAAATTCTATTATTCTGCTGGTCCTGTCTGTTAACAGGTCAGGTTTCTTTTTTTATGCTGGATTGTTCCTGAGGTGGATTCCTCCTGTGACGTTGATGGTGAGCCTTCCCACCTAGTCTTAGAAAGAACTGGATTCATTATTTTCCTTTTGGAGTCCCTGCTGCACCATGCGGTGTTGTAGACCTGTATCACTCACATCTTCACACACAATTGGTTATGAGTGAGACCACTGACTGACATTTTTCATTTTTATTTTTTAATCCTGGAATTTCTGACCTTACCTTTAGGACCTGTTTTTATTTGGAACTTTATAACAAACTGCTGTGTAGGAAATTCTCCTCAGGTGAACCGTGTTGAGTTGAACCTAATTGGAACTGAAATTGATCAATCTGTTGCCTATTACTATTTAGAATTCAGATGACCAGGGTGCACCCAAAATATTTAAAACTGAGAACTAGTACTTGGCCAAGTATTTTTATTATTTCTTGTATTTTATTGTGTGCAATTTTATTTTCATAATTGTGTGTCTTGTACAACTGTTTGTCAATTTTATGGTTTATGTCACTAAAGCCAGTTGTTCTTTAAATTCATTTAACTGCCTTTGTTTGTCATTTAAACACCCTACCATGCTCCGATAGTCGAACCTATTGACCCATTCATATATATATATATAATACCCTTGTCATCTGTGATACAGAGGAAGCTTTGGCGAGCCAGCCAGGAGCAAGAGAGTGTTTCTTCAAGTGTCAGACATCTTACACCTGTGGTTTGAACGTCCCAAGTACTTTTTCTGAAAAGAAAAATGGATGTAGTACTCCGGGACTCCGTCCAAATTCCCCATTCTGTGGGTGGTTTAACAGGGTCAGAGACAGATGAGGAAGTGTCCACCTTTCTCCAGAAGTATGGGCCCATTAATCGCTACATTCGCTTAGATGGTCCTAAGTCAGATTAGGCAAGCTTTTGAACTTGCTTTGCAGAACCTGCCACTGGTAATCAATGTGACCAGTTTGTCAGAATAACGGGCTAACTAATTTTCTGCTCCTTCAAATGACAAAGTCAAGTCAACCTTGTCACAAATACTACTTGCTCTTTCTTTTTTATATAAAACTTGTTCCTGAGTTGTAAACATACTCTTGAAGTGTCGCACAGGAGACCAATGTTTCCTCCTTTGCCACACTTCAAGAATATATAGTCCTCCTTTAATGGCAGTAGTTTGGTGCTGATGGGTCTGTTTTCACTCTAAAAAGCAAGGCCACCATGAGCAGGAACTGGGCACTGCTACTGGCTGTGCTGGATGAGGTGAAGCAGTCGTGCCTTCCCTCAGTCTGCTGTTTCCCACATTCCTGCTGTCAGTAGCAACTGGCTTTAGCTCCTGCTGCCCACAGCAGCTAATGGAACCACATCCTAGATCTGATAACATTCAAAAACACTCCAAATAGTTGTTGTGCAGACTTTGAATAACTGCTCATGATTACCACTTCTAAACACCCATATCAGGTAATATTGAATGAAAGTAGGCATACAAAAATGTGACAAGATCGTGACATGAAATCCTGTTTTTTGTGCACTGGCAGCTGTAAATAATTTATTCTGTTATCCAAGGGATGAACATTATTTGGAAAAATTGCTTTATAGTTTTGTCCTAATTCTGGTAAGCTCTAAGCAGTGCAAAGTCTGTTTTCCAGCACAATCAGGGATGAAAGTAGTGGGGTACGGCCGGGTACTGCCTACCCCTAAAAGATTTAGCGGCGGTACGCAGTACCTGCAAGAGAGAGGACCGGCTGTCTGCTGTAAAGAATCAATGGGTTCAACTGTGTAGCCATGAGTGCACCTACAAATCAGCCGTGATTTATTAAGTTGTGTTTTAGATTGTTCTTGAAAAACTAATCAGTAAATAGCTTTTTTTCATTTCATATTGTTTCTGAGCTGTTCATGCTTTGCTAGAGCAGGGGTGCAATATGTCGATAGCAGAAGGTTTTGAGTCGAAGAAGGTTTTCAAATTAATGACCCAACAAAAATAATAATCTCAGTAATTGTTTCAACAAGGTGTTGCAATTCTGTGCATTTCGGTTCCATTATTAAATAACTAACAGAACACGAGTTTAAAATGAACTAATCAACCACCGCCATGTTCATGAGAGCGCTTATTAATATTCGCAAAATAAATATCAAGCCTGAAAAGCTAATATCGTAAGGGTTATGTTTTTAAAGTGATCTCCACTAGGCTTTGTGGAGCGCAGGCTATTGCCATGAAAACGGGTGTGTTTAAATTACAAAGAGAGTAAAAAGCTGGGAGTGGTTTTGAGTTGATCACCTGTTCGGGTTATATATTTCATTATTATTTAACAAACAATGGCTTCTACCGCGATAATTCTGTGAAATTAAATTAATTGTGTAATATAAAAAAAAAAAAAATTGGTGCTCTCTGGCATCTCACTTTGAGCTCAGAGTCTGAGGGGCTTTTCCTCTATCAAACTATTATTATTATTTTTGCCTCTTATTTAGTGGAAATATTGATGTTGATGAGACTTAATGACAACCTTTTTCAACCTTTGTAGCTTCACTGTTGAAAATGAGGCTATAACATTCACAAATGACATTGAAATAAAATTCTGTCAAACATCTGGTTTGAGGTGATTCCTCTGGAATCTGTTGGAGGAAAAACATCCCAACTTTAGAAGATTTGCTTTGAACTTAACAGAGCTCTGTGGTTCTTCCTATCAGGGACCGTGGATAGAAATTATCTTTCTTCCATCATCAACATGATATTTAAATATAAATACACTTTTCCTTCTATAAATTTGCAAGGTATTCAGTGGGAAATGGATTGAACTTATATAGCACTTTTCCAATCATTTTGACCACTCAAAGCACTCTGCAATAGAGTCACATTAACCCATTCACAATGACAAATGCTCACACATTTATACACTGATCATTAGGCAACTTTTGGTTAAATGCCTTGCCCAGGGCGACATCACCATGTGTAAGGAGAAAGCTGAAATAGAACCTACAACCTTCCGATCATAAGACCACTACTTCAGAGTCACGGTCGCCCCACAGTAACTAGGCTTGAATGTTTGAATATGTCAGTCACTTAAAAATATAGTACAAAGCACAAAATACTGGAACCTATTTTGTGGAAAGACTACATATATTTGAACTCTCAAACATGTAAAAGAAGAAGGTTAAATTATAAATGATTTTGCTTGTAATAAAGACCAATTTTATCACCTTTCAAAATACTCAATAACTTTGTCTTTCAGTATTGCTGACCTGGGTGAACTGCTCCAGTGTCCGTATGGCCACCAGAATCCAGGATGTTTTCACAGTGGGAAAACTTATGGCTTTGTGTCTCATCATTGTTGTGGGTTTGGTACAGATCTTCAATGGTATGTCTTTCATAATGGATACCCTACTACCCAATGTGATTTAAAACTCCAAATAAACTAATGTTTTTTTTCATAGGAAACTATGAGGCACTGACTACTAAGGTGGCCTTTTCCATGGACAAGCCACCATCCATTGGACAGGTTGCTCTGGCATTCCTACAGGCCTCCTTTGCCTTCAGTGGGTGGAACTTTCTCAATTACGTTACTGAAGAGGTGGTTGATCCCAGACGGTGAATATACTATTCTACATTGTAGAATGTTCTCTTATTGGGTTTTCTTTCTTGCACTGATTATTAGAAGATATTAATGTGGTGGTGGTTGTTGGTGAGGAGAAACGCTGGAACCCAGGTTGTGATGAAGATGATTGTAACCAGGATAATTTTTCTGTATTTTGATTCATTTTATTTTTCAATTTGTTAGATTTAATTTTAGTTATTTAAAAATTTAATTAAATTCCTCCTCCCCTCCTTAATTTATTTATAACAACCAAGCGAGAACAACATTGTTCTCGCGTGGTTTTGTAATCCCGTCACAGCTACACACCGGCGTCCCAAATTAGCAGGAACGGTTTATATAGCTGCTAAGCGGACCTCAGATAAGAGACGTATCGGATCCTGACTTGCAGAAGTGTCTAATCAACAACACGTTGTAGCTTCACGGTGGTCAAGAAGGACCTGGTGAGTGTTCTGTCGGGAGCCAGGCTGCTAGCGCAGCTTCCCAACCTATTGGCTTTAGTGAGGAAGGAATTGATTGTGCTTGATTGTGTAGTTGAAGTGTGCATGTCATTGATTGTTTGGGCCTGTATACACAGGCCAGGTGCCTTTCAGATTTCACCCCCATTCAAGGAGGGGTTAACGGATTGAACATATCAAGGATTGTCTGGCTGAACCGGACATGGCAAGCTAACCGTAGCGGATCCAGGAAGAATCGCACTCATCTCCTTTCCTGAGCTGGATGGAGATTCAACTCAAGAATCTTCCTAGAAAGAACTGGATTATTTTTCTATTATTATTATTCCATCATATACTCTGTAAATGATGGAAAGAATTCCATCATTTACAGAGACTTACAGATTTCCTTGTTCTGAAGAAATCCTGATGAACTTTACATTGAATCTGTATATATTGTATATAGTAATACACTCCACTGATTGCACCGCATCTAACTGTCTCTGTGTTTTTACAATTTGCCTCCACCTCCAGTAGACGAACTTAGAAGTTTTAACTAATCACTTGAATTTACTTTAATTTGGATTATTCAATTAATAATCCTGTAATGTAACCTGGGTTACATGATGAATTTATTGTAAGAAGTCAAAGTCCAGGACAGGCAGCATGGCAGCTAATTAGCACACAGTTAAATACCGGTAGCAACTGATCATAATAGGACTGAATCATGTAACCTCAGGACTTCACAGCTTCACTGAGGAAACAGACTGACTGACTAACAGACAAACAGAATGACGATGATCTGACCAGGAACAGAGACAACAGGGGAGACTAAATACACAAGAGGTAATCAAGAGAACGAGACACACCTGGGAAACAATTAACAGGTGAGACGCAGAGACAGGACTGACAGGGAACAGGACTACACAGAAAACTCAAAAACAAATACACAAAACCACGGATCACGACAAAGATATGTAATGTTGATTCCAGTTTACTGGCTATCTTATGGCTGTCTAGCTAATTTTCCTAATTAATGCAAATATATGGTTTATTTGTTCTGTTCTGATGGAATGGCTTAGTGGCAGTGATTAAGCCCCAATAATGGTAAACACTAATTTAAATGTCATGTTTAAATAATAATAATAATGTGATGGCTTTTCCCAGCTACAATAAACATCTTCAATTACCTTCTGTCTTTTTATCAACAAAGATTTGTACTAATACATGTTCATTGTTTTTGTATTCACCCTGCTGCCCTGTATGACGCAACTTGGTAAGGAATCTTGCCCGTGCCATCTACATCTCCATTCCACTGGTGACGTTTGTGTACACGCTCACCAACATCGCCTACTTTTCTTCCATGTCACCCGAGGAACTGCTGTCCTCCAATGCTGTGGCTGTTGTGAGTAATTCCATGGACGGAAAAGTCCCATTTGTCTATTTATACAAACTATAAAATATTTTTTCATCTCAGCTAATTTTGACGACATACAACATAAATAAAGATTCCTTCAGAATTTCTTTGTTTTCTTCATCAAGTTAAATCAAATGTAAGATCTATGTGCTTATGAATATGCCTGCCTCCACAACATGTTATAAAATGGCAAAAGGTAAGAGACAAAAGGTGATTTAGAGGCTGGAGGAGCAACCTCAGCAATTTTACATAATGGTAGCATTGAACTGTAATCCTGTGACACTCACATCAACCCTCCCGATCCCACTCAGTCATTGCTTCTGCTCTCCAGGAATCAATGACTGTTGTTTCTCTTCTCAGACATTTGGTGAGAAACTACTTGGAGTCTTTGCTATCATTATGCCCATCTCAGTGGCTCTGTCCACATTTGGGGGAATCAATGGCTACTTGTTCACCTCTTCAAGGTACAAATGACAACATTTCTTGCCTCTTCTAACTTCTGATGCATCGTAATCCCAGCTGCTGATGGCCTGTATGACTTTGCAGGTTGTGTTTCTCAGGAGCCAGAGAGGGACATCTTCCCAGCCTGCTAGCTATGATTCACTACAAGAAATGTACGCCCATCCCAGCCCTCCTGGTTTGCGTATGTATAGTAACACAGTCACATCATGGGTTTCCTTTCATGTGTCTAAAATCTGCACTTTGAATGAGCAGTATTTGTTTTGTTTCAAAACAGCTGGACGTAGATGCATCTATTAACTTGCCCTAGCCACCTTTTTAGGTAGATCTTCTAACATCACACAGCTGCTCCAGGTTCAAACCTCTTGTTCAGTCATGTTAGATGAGAAGGTTTAAGATGATATGACCCCTGTGACATGTTGCATTGTCCTGATGGAAAATAGGTAGCGATTAGAAAATGGGTGGACATTGTTGAGGGTTTTAGATCAGCAGCAACTCTGTGATGATTAAGTAATTCTCAGATGCCATAATGGGGCCCAAAGCATCCCAGCACTAGCCTGAACTGTTGAGACAAGGTAGGATGGATCCATGCTTCCAAGGTTATCACTGAATTTAAGGCCTATCTGGCTGAGCAAAAGTTTTTACAGTTATGTGAAAGCTTACTTTCATTATGTGAGCTTACTAAAAGCTCACATTCTTCTCAACAATAATTTTTTTGTCCACACAACTGGTACTCATTGTATATTTTCTCTTTTTTTAGATTGTTCTTGGTCACCGTCTTCAATAGCTTCCTGAAGAATCTCAATTAATGAGCTATAACCATTAATTGTCCTTTTGGATTAATAAAGAATTTTTGACTTTTTTAATTGAATTTTGAATTTGAACTACAATGTTTCCTTACTTCCACCAACTGAAGTAAATGTACAGAAAGTTTTATTTTATGAAAAATAATGTCACTAAATGTTAAGGCAGTTCTTACTGATTTTGAGAAGGAATCACGCGGCTGTAAATGTTTCAACTGATTAATTAATTTATGACGGCGTTAACGTTTCTCTTTTGCTGTGAATGTTCTGTAAACTCTGTGTGTTGCTGTCAGCAGTCTTGGCCAGGATTCTCTGGTAAAAGAGATTTTTCTGGTGAAATAAAGGTTAAATAAAAGAAAACACTTTAATAATATTAATTTACTTAGTTGAAGTTAATTTTCTCTATAAAATTTTTATTTTTTAAAAAATAAAATGATTATGGCCTTCATGTGTAAGATATTTCACAGTTTTAAAACACCTGACTGAGGACTGGAGCTCAGCTAAAGCTTGATAAAATTACCCATCAATTGAAACCAGGTTTGCTAAAGCAGGAAAACGTCTAAGACATGCAGGGCTATGTGACTTGAGGAACAGGGTTGTAAAACACATTCTGCTTTTCGTTAAGGTTTTCCATCTGAATGTTCTTTTGTTTTATATATTTCTTCTTTACTGGCTAATTCATGATATTTTAAATAACACCATCTTTTGGGTATTGTTTTGAAAAGGGTTAAAGGACAGTGTGTTGTGAGGTGCTTTTAGGTCAGTGAGTAAACTGCTCCTCATCAAATCATCATGTCATGGTTGTTTTTTGACAGTGTGCTGCCACTATTGTTATACTGTGCATCGGCGAAACTCACAACCTGATCAACTACGTCTCCTTTATCAACTATCTGTCATATGGTGTCACCATCGCAGGTCTGCTGTGGTACCGTTGGAAGAAACCTAACTTATATCGGCCTATTAAGGTACAATTAACAAACTGAACAAGTTAGTGCAGGATAAATCTCTTTGCTAAAGCCTGTCTGTGAGTTTGATGCTATGAACTTTACCGGAAATTGCCTGCACTGTAAATATCATCCTCCACTGCAAAGAGAGAAGAGCTGAGCTGAATGATTCGACTGTTGATGTTAATTCAACACGGACTGAACAGCTTTGTTCACTTCATCTCCTGCCATCGCTAAAACTAAAGGCAAACTACAATTCTATAACAGCGCAGAAAATCAATGTCACTGTTCCCAACTTCCCCTTCTGTTTCCTGATTGATCAGGTTGAAATTCTACCACAGAAATTCCCTTCAATGGAAGAAAGCCCAGACTGAGCAGTGAAATTAGATGAGAATCGAAATAAATTACATAGGAAGGCAATGGGCAGGCTAGGTATTGGTTGCTGTAATGTTAATGTAGACTCTTCTGTTCATTATTAAGAAGAGTACAAATTATTTATGTTACTTCTCTGGTTATAAATAAAGTCAGAGAAAGTTTTTTTGTTGTTGGTTTTAAATGATACTCCTTGTATTTTCTTATGTTTCTTTTAGGAGATGCCTGTGCCAGTTCTAGAGAAAAGGTTATTTGTCTATTTTAAAGAAATGTAAATATAAATCTGCCAGGGGTATGAATAATTTTGGAATTAATTGTATGACATGCAGTGATAAAGCAGGCTGTTTTGACATAATCATGCATACATTTTTGGTGACTTTAAATTCCCAATCTTTTGCTCAAAAAACTAGATCAGGGCCTTTCTCAGTTCCACGGCCAACTCGGTTATGTAGTCTTTAAACTAATTTCCCTGGTATTCTCTCCCAGGTAAACCTGCTTGTCCCTGTGTCCTACCTTATGTTCTGGGCATTGCTACTGGGATTCAGCCTGTACTCAGAGCCATTCGTTTGTGGTGTTGGTTTAATCATCATGCTTACCGGTGTTCCTGTCTATTTTCTGGGTGTCCACTGGAAAGAAAAACCAAAGTGTATCGACAATTTTATTGGTGAGTTTGCAAAAACTGAAACATTTTGATTATTGCTCTTATTAATGCAACTAATTCAAAACTCTCTCCCCTGTTTCCCTCCAGCATGGGCTACATCTGTGGGCCAGAGGTTGTGTTTTGTGGTCTTTCCTCAGGTTGACCCTATTGAGATTACCAGTCCTTCAGAATGGACTGATCGGTCATCTGGCAGAAAAAGTTTCTCTGGCAGGTCGTAAAGGTTCCCTTTCTGAACATGTGAAGATTTGTGTTCTGGCTCCTGATTTTGAATTGCAGTTGTTTTTGTTGAGGCGTTCTTTACTACAATGAAAGTCTCCAGTCTGATTTCTGGTCCTGATAAATCAGCTTTTCATCTAATATTCAAGTGGACATGCCTGCTGTTCTGTTTGATGTGTGAATTTTAAAATTTCATGTATTTTCTTTTGAGGATCAACGTGTAAAATTCTGATGGCCTTTGTTACCTTTTCATTCTTCTACAGAACCCTGATTGACTGACATTAGGTATCATGTATTTTAGTTATATTTAGGATTTAATTGTGCTCTAATGCCTTTTCAACCAGATCAAAACCAATGAAAAGTAAAAAAAAAAGGCACCATTTATTTTAAAACAATTCAAACCCCACAAACATGTACTTTGTGTTTCCCCCTCCATTCTTCTAGCTGACCCCTTGTTAACGTGTGTCATAAAAAGTGCCATATACTCTAAAATACGCTTTCCCTCTCACACACACACTTTCTGTTGAACTTGTATGTTTGTTTCAGATCATCAGGCAAATGTGAACATCAAACAAAGCCTCAGTAAATTTTAAATGATGATTTTATTCATCAAGAGAGAAAGAGCAATTCAAATGTGACAAAGTAACTGTCCCCAGACTCTAAACACTGATTTTTGCCCTTCTTCTTGGCACCAGTTGAAATCAAGCGCTTGTAATAACTGTCAATATTTTGTAATTTTGCAACCTTGGTACTGTTCTTTGTTAACCACTACTTGAATTAAGGATTTAACAAGGAGGGGAATTACCTTTTTTAAAAAAGGTTTGGAAAGCTTTTTCCTTGATAAATAAAGCCCTGATTTAAGAGTTTTTTTGTTTTTACTTAGTTTATCTTTTAGCTTTTTCATAGCATTGAAATGTGATTTTCTGGTTTTGTCAAGCAACCCTTTAGATCTACTACAGCCTGACAGATATCAGATCTCACTGTTATAGCAGCAACACCGTAATCCAAATGAGCAGAAGCTAGGTTGGGACTAAAAGCTTTTTGTAGTACATTTGATGCTGGAGGACATTCATTCCTGTTCATGTTGCCACATCTTTGGCCTGGACTGAAATATTTCAAAGACTACAAAACAATGCAGCATTTTGTATAGTTCTCAAGAGTTTAATAATCCATAATAATATAAATATCCTGTCACTTGGCACCTTTGATCAATCTCACTTTGAACTCACTTCAGACTAGCAGAGTCTAACTTTAGGGTGAACATAGCATTGACACCCAACGGCCTTTACTTCACCCAGGCAGGACAGCATGTACAGATTTCACTTTCTCAAAAATGCCAATAGAATTACTCTCAGGGAGAGCTTGAATGAAGCTGGATTTTGGTCAGATGTTATGGATAACTTGTTGCTTGTCATTTGGTTACATGTTTGGCAGTTCTTCAAAAATAATTTCACAACCTAGAGCAATTTCCAGACTTGTGAATTGCAGTTTAAATTTGCAACTTAATTTTCAGCTTAGTGAAGCTGAAATATTTGAAAAACTTGTGTCTTGTAGTTGTCATTTAAACTGTTCATCAGTTATTAACTAGAGACTAAACAGCAGTTTAGTCTTTTTTGTTGTTTTAATTAACATGTCAATGAACTTACTCACATGTTAAAACACTGTGCAAATGGTATGAAATATAGTATACTGGTTTTTAATATTTTTACAAATAAAATCTAAGATGTGTAGCGTACATTACATTTACATTTAGCCCTTCTGAGTCATACTTAAAAATTATTTTAGGATGTTGACTTGCTGCAGTCGAAATTCTTACAATTTCTGTAATTGTAAAGAAGTTTCATAGAACTTTACATGGGTTATACAAAAGTTACTCACAAAGCACCTTAGGTCTCGGAGGAGCCCCTGATGTGACTAAATGTTAGGAACAGTGAGGAGGACTTCTTCCGCATAATGCCTCCAATAGCATGTGTCTCTCTGGGATTTCTGTGTTCATGGTTTATATGCGGTTTTGTTTTCTGCAACACATTGTGGCCAAAAAGCTAATTAATTTTGGCACCTTCCACGTTTTCATTGTGCCCCTTAGCTTGAGGTTAACTGCATGTACATGACTCATTATGGCAGTCTTTCTTTTTAGTTTAATTTTGTTTTTTGGCACTACTCTAGTAGTGATCTTAATTCTACAAGATATTTATATAAAAAAATTACGTCATAAAGCCATCTCACTTTTTCCAGGTTTTAGACTTTTTCAACCAGGCTTCAGGTGATTAAAGATGCAAAATGGCCTTATAGCAATTATTTATTCAACAAAGTAAAATCCAATCAAAATGGAAAGTGTAAAAGTAGTGTACACCCAACCCACTTTACACTGTCTTTCTGACAATCAGTCTTTCATATTATTATAGACGTTTCAACCTGCCTTTCTTTTCAACATTGCTTCAGTTCATTTATTGGAGCCTGCCTTTCTTTTCAACATTGCTTCAGTTCATTTATAGGGAGCTCTCCCTATGTAATGCTATGGCATTACATAGGGAGAGCAGTGACTAACTTGCGAAGCGGTGCAATTATATTAGCTTAAATTATCTTATTCCCTCAAGTTAGTGCACTGCCGTAGGCACTGCAATAATATTGGCCTTTATTAGCATTTTCCCTCAAGTTATGGCACAAGCCATATGCAAGCCAGTGCATTAGCATTTCACCTAAAATAAGCTTTTAGCCAATTTTCTTACTTATTAGCCATGGTTAGTACACTGAATGGACTGAGTCAATGACAGACAATATGCTAGTGATGCCCCACATGCTACTGACAGCAATCAAGCTAACATTAGCATTTTGGCTAATTTCACCTTATGCATTAATTTTAACAAAATGTAATGGTACATGACATGTAGAGCTTAGTCAACATGTTTCTGACTCACCACAGGCTATTGACTACATTGCCGTTTTCTTTGGCACTAATGCTAAATTTTTGCATCAGAACGCTTGATTAAAAACCGACGGGCACACTTTGGCAGGCCCCGTAAAATTTCTGCAGGAATTTTCTAGTTCCTTCATGCACTGCTCCCGTATACACCACAGCAGTTAAGTCAGCTCGGGGTCTGAGTTATACTATGATTGACTGATTTGTCCCTCTCTCTTAATTCTCTGCATGCAGTTATTTGTGTTTTCTTTGTTTACCTAATTTAATTAGATCTAATTTTTAGAGGTTTTATGTTGGTCCCTCATTTTGTAACCTCTAAGCACTTTGTTTTACATGTGAATGTACAAAAAGTGTTCTATGAATAAAAATTAATTGATTGATGGATTTATAATCTGTGAAAAGAACATCATTCTAGACAACTGGTCAATCGCACAGACACAACTTTCCAAAACTAAGTTATGTCAGTTTCCTTTTAGGGAGAACAAGTGTTTTCCTGGCAAACAATTGCACAGTGTTGTACAAAGTACTGAAATCTCAGTCGAGTAAAAGTATAGGTACCTCTCCAAAATATGACTTTGGTAAAAGTCCAAGTCACTGACTGAAATGTTACTTGAGTTAAAGTTTTAAAGTATCTGAATTTTCTTGTACTTAAGTATGGAAAGTACTGTAAAAATGTCTGTACTCAAGTAATGTAATGAAGAGTATAAGTAAAAAGTAAAACAAGGCAAATGCAGTTTGAATAATAATAACACTAATCAGGGCAACATGCATCACCTGTAGAGATCTATATATATATATATTTATATATATATATATATATAGATCGAGTCCAAAATCCTATGTGAGATTCATCCTGCTGCAGTGAATCCGTCTCTCTTTATAGATTCTCCCTCTTCTTCCTCACATCGTATCTTTATGAAACTTTCAAAACAAAAATGGAATATTTGGGATGTATCTTACTAGTGAAAGAATTACATAATAATAGTCTTTACCACCTGTGTAAACTTTGCTGATGAATGTTATAACACAT
>CAEGAF010041437.1:0-15635 GCA_903067075.1 Micropoecilia bifurca | reverse complement strand
GCAAAATATTCCTGGCAAAATGTCTTTAGGACCAACATGTAGAGCATGTAAGCCACACTGTGCTTCTCTTCCTGCTACTCTTTTGTTGCTCTGCTGGAACGTTTTGGATCCTTGCCATGCCAACAGACCATTTACAACCCATCTTCAGTGTTCCTCCTGAAAGAAGGAGATGTTTGTGTAAGATTTATTGGCTCCAGGCCCCGTCCATTGACCCATTATGTTTCCACAATTGTGATTAACTAAGGGGCCGGCATTTTTAGTCGTACTCAGCATTTTCCCTTCCCCAAATTTGTTGCAATCTATTTGCAACAGGGAAACGAGGCCAAACTCTTGGAGACAGACCTCTTTTACAGTTATTATTGTTTTTAAACCTGTTTACATTTAATCTGCCTAATTTTAATCTGTTTGATGTGTTTTTCTTATTGTGTGTTCTTTTTAACTTCTTTGTGCAATCACTTTGAATTGTTCTGCTATATAAGGAGTTCCCTTCCCTTTTTGTTTATGTATTCTAATGTAGACAGCAACATTTTTATTTTTCTATATTTCTTAGCAAAAATAATGCTCTCATAATTTATACCTTGATAGATGATGGCTGGTAAAAAAAAAGCCTCTTTTGACTTCAGTTTTGATAGATAGAAAAAGCACTACTGTCTTAAACTGGTAACAGATGTTCATCCCTAACCTTGAATCATTAAGACTGATGATTATTTAAAATCAGATGCCAGTTTGTGAGGTCATGAATTAACCCTTTATGTTCCCCTGTGAAGAATATTTTCTGACAAACTTAAGAACATTTGTGGAAAGCAGGAAGGAACTGAACTCATCTTTCTAAAAATAAAAAGATATCTAACCATCCGTCCTCCGTCCAGGGATGGCTGTGTTCCTTCACTTTTCATTAATGGTTTGGGATTTTTGAAGTGAGATTCTATTAAAAGATTATAAATTGGGTAATAGAGCTCTCTTGGTGTCTTCATTTGGAGTAAGTTCAGACCCAGGAATGGAAGCTAACAGCTCATTTGAAAAGGGTCCAGACAAAAGCTTTTGTTCTGCTGGGATAAAACAAGACCAAAGAGTAAAAAGCCATCGCGATTTCCGTGAATACTAAGACCAGTTACTACTTTAACTGGTCTTAGTGATTCATTCAAAAGCAGATAAATATTTACAGGATACGCCAGTGCTATGCCACCAAAAATCCTTTGTGCCTGGTCGCTTCCTCATACGATGCTCATACAGATTTCCGTATCCACAATTGCATTTGCCTCCCTGTGTGAGCTCTAGTTTCATGAGACAATACAAACACTTTTCATTTTGCATTTCGTGAGCATTCATTAAAAACAAACTCATATTTTAACTCTTAAATTGACTTGTGAAGGACTCTAAGGCGTAGAGACTTGACATAAAGACCAGACAGTCGACTGGATAAGTGAAGCCGGAAGGATGAGTTCACATTCCAATCCTTTTATGTGGATCTTCATTCCAAATTAAATGTTGGTTTTTATAATATCTTCCCCTTTTTACCAACATGTCTTTGTATATCTTGGCCAGTCTGTTGCTTTCAAAATATCCACTGTTAGCTTAGAGCTGCTTTGCTAATCCTGCTGTGGGAGTTTCTCCAATATGACCGAACATCCAGAACTTTAGGACATTAAGGATGCCAATAAGAACACTGGTGGTTTAACTGAAGTTCACTTTTTGACGTTTTAAAGAGGTAGAAATTCAATTTGGTCTTCCTCCCTCTTGGACTAATCAGTAGCTTTAGCCTCCATGACCAGCTTGTCTGAATTGAAAAGTCCAGAAACCTATTTACTGCAGCTGATATAAACTGTTTGTGATCTTTTAACTGAACTTATCTTAAATAATTTCCACGGTGATTTGAACATTTCCACTTGGATTTTCAAAATGTCATATTGGGAATAAACAGTTTTCTGCTTAGGAAGGAGTTTAAATACACATCACTCAGTTGCTTTGTCCTGTTGTTCTATTGACGTCTGCGACTCTTTCTTCAGAGTGAGTCTGTCGACAGATTCAGATCACAAAGACTTCTTTAGGCCAACAAGCCTCATTTTGGATTTCCATGCTTTTTTCTACCACCACTTTCAGATAATCTGCATCCCTATTAGAAATGAACATTTTAGCATTTTTGATGCTAAGTAGAGAAAAGAACAGAACAGCAACAGAGAGACAGACAAGAAGTACTGAATAGCTATTAGCAGCTAGTAATGCTAAAGTTGGAATTTGCTTGGGAGCTTCTGGCTAACGCCAAAGAGCATTTTTAATTTTTATGAGACTGTTGTTGAACAAACACATGTTGTTCACATATATTTGAACAAGATGTGTGATATCTTATTTTTCATAATGCAGAACTGTTTTAAAATGATGAAACCTGTACTCTCTTTGTGAAAATGAAGAAAGAGGGTTAGCTTAAAGTGAAACGTTTAGGATATTTTAGAGGATGTCATACATCACTTCATCTCCTCAGATAAATGTATAATGAAACCTGTGTTTATATTCATTCTTCTTTTTCTCAAAACTCCTGTGATTGTCTTTTCTACACTATTTTGAAAATAGTTCCAGCGAATTTTTTTAAGGACACACAAAAAAATTAAATTAAATTTAAAGGTCAACACCAGCTTATCTCTATTTATCTCCTGGGGGATAAAAAGCTCTGGTAAGGTTTGGTATCACAGAGAGGCCACTAGAGGAGAAGTGACCTTACTTAATATTCCAATATGAGCTCCTTTTGTTGAGATGTTCACTTGGCATTTTAGGGTTTTGCAAAAATAAAAAATCTGATGGCATGATCTCAACAGCATGTGTGCTTTTGAGATAGTGGCATGTTTCCTTTTAAGGCGGTATTGTCAAAAGCACTCTTCAATAAGTTCTTCAAAATGTGTTGGGAGAAGTGTTGAAGGTCACGACTAGAGAGGAAATGTAGAGAAAAAAACAGATTTGTCGGCCTTGCGCTTGTGTGTGTGTGTGTGTGTGTGTGTGTGTGTGTGTGTGTGTGTGTGTGTGTGTGTGTGTGTGTGTGTGTGTGTGTGTGCCCGTGTGTGTGCGTGTGCACAGTGCTGGTTATGCCTCAAATAGCAGATGGACATTCTGTGTGACTGATGGCCTGGTGTAACGTGAAGGTGTTGTGTCAATAAACCACGTTCCACCTCATCTATCAGCCGCTGCTGACCACTATATGTGCACATTTCTACACACCACTATCTGCACGTAGTATATAATATACACACATAGGCACAAAGTGCACCCCTTACAATACCTGGGCTATATAAACACAGAACACCCACACAGACCTTTTGAGTCTGTGCTACGCCAGATGAAACACACACACACACACACACATCACTCGCCTCTCCTCCACGCTCCTGGCTTGGATACTCGCAGTGTGTGGGACAAGGCTAAATGTTGCTAAGCAGACCATGAAGGTACTGAGGTTTCCACGTGTTGCCTGCACTTACGGCTTCACCGCAGAACTCTGTGAAATAATTCTCTCGTTGCAGGTTCAGTTTTCTTTTACATGGTTGTTGAGTTTCCACTGACTATCAGTTACCCTTTCAATTCGCAAAGGAACTCAATACCGTATGGACCGTGATATATGTAGTCACATTTTATTCTGTTACGTTTTTTTTTATGCGTATATTGAGTTCCCTTAAATCTGACGCCTCTAAATATACTCCATTACCTTGTTACCCTGTTTGTGAATTAGGTCTCGTCTGAACATCTGTTGAACAAACTTAATTCTCTTATTTCACAACTATGGGCTACTTTATGAAATTTGTGGTCGTAACGTGACAGAATGCTAAAATATAAACGACACACAAGTAACTGAACTTATTCCTTTGTGGAAGACTTTTGCACTAACTCATAACAAATAACACAACATACTTTTCATCCTTTTATTATTTAATTGGCTAAATTTGAAGAAGCATAGTTTTCTCTAATTTAACCATAAAGATCACTCGCAAGTTTGACATTCCTGTCTAGTTTAGCCCAACCACAGTAAATAAATGAATAAGCTAATGTGGGCCAAATGCAAAAGTTGTCCCACATTATGAATCCCAAGCAGATTCTCATTTGGGATTCATTGTGGGACACTTGGAGGCTCTGGCCATAGCTGACAACAGGCGGTTTAAGAGTTTACATGGATATCAACATACGATGAGACAACCAGTGACCAGCAGGACCAGGAGGGACAGAGCCGAGTCGCAGCATGAGACACACGCAGGTGTATTTGTGGAATGCAGATTTTATCTGAGAGAAGAAACAGAGTTTTGAGGGAGAGCTGAGAATATTTGTTCACAAGTAGGAGTCTTTTGAGCGTAAGGTCAGAGTTTTGAGAGTAGGCAGATCAACATCTCAACTTCAAAAAAAGGATCTTTATCTCATTGGAAAAAATTGATAAAAGATGGTTGTTTTCTTTTGAAGGTCCGTAATTCACAGATATTTCATGACTGGACGTATCACCCATCACTTGTTCCTGTGAGGAAGGAGGATTTTTGGAGGATTTCCGACTGAAGGCGTGGAGCAACAAATAAAGGAAGAGGCAACTCTGGGTTATGCGCTCAAAAAACAGTCCAATCACTTTCTCTGTCGTCAGGTTGAAGAGACTTTAAACAGTAAAAACTGTAATGGAAAATATTAGTGGCTTTAAAAAGCATAACCTTTTCAAACCAACCAAGTCTTGCCACAGAAACGTGTATGGAAGGAAAGAAATACATCTTTGAGTTTAAAGGGAGGAGAAGTGCAATCAATATGTTTCAAACTGTAATGTAAAACATTTATTAGACTTCCATGAAACTTTGGATATCAAAGACGCACAGCCTGCTTCAAGGGCAATGATTGCAGAACAGTGAGCTTATTTTCCGAACGCAGCTTCTGTGTGCAATCCTCAGATACGCTGAAATGAAAGAAAAAAACAGAACTTTAATATTCGCTGCAGTTATTTCCATCTGTGTGCCGTCTGTCTCTGCAGATTAAATCATTTTCAACATTAGACAATGGCTGCCTGTCTGCTGTTTCTCCATGTTTCCCAGACAAAATATATATATATATATATATATACACCCACGGCCCCCGTGACATTATTACTCTATCTCTAAGAGTCTACCTCCAAATGTCAGGCCCGCGCCCCGAGGACTGCTACACAACCACGGGCCGAATGTGAGATGAGTCCAGCTGCACAGGCTGTTAATACACGCAGACAATGCTGTTGTCCTTTGGAGCTAAACAGGAAGGTTTCCACACACTGCCAGCAGAGATTACTGACAGAATTGTTGGACAAATCACACGGACCCCTGGACCTCTGCCTCAGAGAGGGACAAGCAACTTCTATTTCTGTTTTCAAAAAAAAAAGTACAGCGAATCCATTTTGCTGCTACATGTTTTGTTTTGTTGGGGTTTTTTGTGGTCGACTTCCTAAAGCCACGGTGCCTCACAGGGCACACGCATTACCAGTCATATTGATCACAATAAATGTCTCAGGACTTGTTTCCAGCTGTAATAGTCCTTAAAGGTTATGGAGGGAGCGGCTAAGTGCAAGATCTGTCTCTGCATGCTCTTAGGAATTGTTACAAACACTGCAGAAAAAATAACCCCAATTTTGCAGCAAAGACCTCTAATGGCTCATAATACCATAACAAAGCTTAAGTAAAGGGAAAATGATGCCAGTGTTTTGATGCCAGTTGGTTTAATGTTTTTTTTTTGTTTTTTTTTTACAAAAGGCAATATTACTGAGGTGACAAAGGATGTTATGTAGACAAAAAAAATTATGTGTTTGGGTATTAAAACTTGCTTGTAACTGCAGTAGGAGTCCCAAAAAACAGATTTATTTTAAATAGAATGATTGTTGAATGAAAATGCACGTTTATGTGTGTTCCTCTGTTGTCCTGGCGACCTGTCCACGACCTACACCACATCTCGCCCAACGAGTGATGGACACAGACACCAGCCCTGTTGTGACACTGTAAGCAGGTTCAGACAATGGCTACATGAGTTTGTCCACAGACTACAGAGATGTAATAAACTGACAAACTGACTATAATTTAAAGGGACAGTATTAAGTAAAATTGACTTTTTATCATGTTATAATGTTAATCCATCATCAAAAACAAACCTGGACTGTTGTTTTTGTTCTTTCATGCATGTTTGATACATCTCCCGTGGCAACCACTCAACTGTTGAAAACTCCTAGCACAGCTCCTTCAGACTAGCCAGGAGCAATTAGCAAACACCTAGTGGAACTGCTCAGTTCTTCTCAATGAAACTCTGGTAAAACATTATTAAATGATTCATGTAGGGGCCATGTTGTGATGACTTCCTGAAGGCAGAGTTTCAGAAGGAACTGGTGCTTCTTAAAGAGACAGATGCCCAATTTCAAGGTGTTAAGTTACAAAGTCAAATTTCCTTAACGTCATATTTGATACATGCAGCATTTTTACAACAAGTGAAGGTAACATAGTTACTTGACTTTGCTATAAAATGGCACTATGTGCCTAGAAAACATACAATGCTTTAACTAGAATCCCCCCGACACTCTGAGGTTTGTTGTAATTACACAAAATGTGGAAATTTTCAAAGAACGTAGATGTTTTTGCACTGCTCTGTGGAACAGGGCCGTTGACTTTAACGTTGTAAAGCTAAAGACTTTGCCCGTTCACTGACAGAGAAGCCCGTTTCTTTTCTCAAGACACAAACAGTCGATACCTGCACCAAGGTCTGGGTGAAACAATCCTATCAATGTGGTCATCACCTCAGCCTCTGGCTTTCTAAGGTCTCGATCTCCTCGTTTTGCTCTTGAAAGCTTTTTTAACTTTTGGCCGGCTGAGCAGCCTCGCTCGCCTTCTGCGGCTTCCTCCCCTCTTCCCGTCCCGTTACGTGTGATGTGATAACACTGAAAGCAGACATATGGACGCCCAGGTTGCTTGGATAAATCCTCGTCATGCAGTTGACCCGGCGTGGTCGACAGGACTCCACTTGGCAGTTTGTGCTGCAGTTCTGGGCTGCCATTCATCAACCACGGCAGGTTAAACCCTGAGCACAATCTGTTTATATCAATAATTATGAAGCGTCATGAAGCCCGAGGGCCACCAGGGTGTAACTACATCTGCCGTTGGAGCGTCAGCGCGAGGTCCGGTGTAGATGTGGGAAGGTCTATGGGTTGTGTATATACCGGAGGATGATAGGCATATTAGTTGTGTGTGTCTGTGTGCGTGTGTGTCTACCTTTCTACCTCCCAGCCCGAGAGGCTGGGAGGTAGAAAGCGCGTCTCTGTCTGAGTGGACAGAGAGTCTTTATTTCTTTCTACAACATTGGCCACAAATTGAGCTGTCATTCCTCTGCATCCAGGACCGGGCCTCATTCCTGTGATGGAAATATTTCAGCCATGTGATCTCTCCTCCAGGTTAGTCTGGGAACCCCATCAAGTTTGATAACTTCATCCACCTCCAGGGCAGATGGGGGGACAAAGACCAAGACCAAGCCAGAACGAGTAATGGGGAATTGTTCCAGTTTTAATATGAAAAGTCTCTGACATTCTCCTAATTGTCTTCAATTTAATTAGTTTTCGCCTTCCGGCTTGACCAAAGACAGTCTGAAATGTGAACAGGTTGAAATTAATAGGGACAGTATTATATAAAACTGACTCTTATTATTGTTTTTATAGCTTTACATCATGTTAAAATGTTATTCTCTCACCAAAAACATACATGGAGTGTTATCTTGATTCTTTCATGCATGTTTGAGAAATCCATCTGCTCCTGAGTGAAATGCTGGGAGCCATATTGGAATGACTTTCTGAAGGCGGAGTTTCAGGGAGAGCAGAGGTTTCTTAAAGAGACAAAGGCCCAATTTCAAGGCTTTTAGTCAGGAAGTCAAATTTATTTTAAGTGATATTTAATATGTGTAGGATAACACAGGTGACATAAGCTTATTTATGTGCCTGGGAAACACATATTAATGCTCTTTTAACACCAACTCAGTTAAGTTTCCTAGTAAATGGACCAAAAAATCTATCTAAGTAAATCCAACAGAGTAAGGCTGCGCAATAAATCAGTTAAAATATATATATCACAGTAGACACAAGAGCCTGATAGAATATTCAATATTTAATATATAGAATATTCACCAAACTTTAAACCAGAGCCACACCGCATTCTGGGGGATGTAGAAATTTAGCTTTAATTTAAATCATTATTATAGTAAGAATAAATAAAATATTCCTTAATATTACTTAAACACATACTTTATGGAAACATGAGCTAAACAGATGAAATACATTTTATTCTGAAGGGCAATCAGTTCAGTTTAATTTAATGGCACCAACTTCTGTGTAGCCTGTATCCAAGGCAACCAGATCGTTTCCAGATACAACCAGCCATTGTTTTCTGCTGTCAGGGTATATGGAGGTTTTAAAATGCATCTACAAAACCACAAAAACCTTTCTACTAAACTAAATTTGTTGCTCAAAGACAGCCAAGAGCTCAGGGTAATTGTTGCGACTATAATTGTCCATGTTTAAAAATGATCCTTTTCTAAATGGATCAGAAGCGAAAGGGCCAATAATGCGTTAATTATAAAAACAAGCTATTTGTCTTCTAAAGGATTTGGGAAACTGGAAGAAAATAAATGTTTTTACCTTAAGCTTTCAGCCACATGAGACAGTATCAATTGCTCTGCTGGCCTTAATCTTCCTCCCGTTGCCATGGGACCCAGAGGTCACAGAAGATAGATGATTTTGTCACCTTCCATTATATTGATTGTTAAATTGCTATATTTCACAATTCCTGCCCTTTTCTGTCTCGAAACGCTGTAATTTATGGGGTACAACACTTTTATTATTATTGCTATTACTATTAGCGTCTCAATGTCAAACCTTAACATTTGCAGCCAACATGAAATGCAGAACAAGTTCCAGCAAAGGAGACAGGGCAGAATTATGAATTTCCCAGCCATTTTACTGCACATTCAAATAACTGTTACCAGCTGTTCTAAAAGTGCTATAAAAATAAAAGAAATTTGACTTTGTAATTTAACACCTTGAAATTGGGCCTCTGTCTCTTTAAGAATCTCCTGCACTGAAGCCCCGCCTTCAGGAAGTCATGCATGAAAGAAGCAAGAAGCTTATAGCTTTATGTAAAGCTCAAAAAAGTTGATTATTCCTAACACTACCCCTTTAACAAAAAGTTTAATTTACTCTGTTCAGTGCAGTCCAGAAACAAAAAGTGTTCAGCTGATGTGGACAGTATTTCTTTTTACCGTTTTGATTCGACATTTCATAATCAGGAATTTTTATGGATCAGTCATTCAAGTACAGACATTTGTTGATAAGAAGCCCCAGTCCCATACTTCATACTGATTCTCCAACTTATCTCCCTTAGCAACGCGCCTCTCGTATTCGTTCATTTTCCCTTGGATTTTCCTCAATATGTTGCTCCAACAGCAGCTGCTGGGGTTTAACAAGCCACTGTAATCTTTTGATGATGTATTTGTGAAGACATGTCAGACTTAACACATCAGTTTTCTCAACTAACTAGCTGGTCCACTCTCTGTTTTGATATGACTTGTTGATAATTTGGCTGTAGAGAAATAAGCAGATCTGGTTGGCAATGAATAAAGTGTTAACATCTTCTTAAAGGGCCAGTTCATTTGTGTTTACAGATACACACCAAAGCCTTAGATGGATGCAATTATGTGTCTGCTCTGGTTACGAGAGATGCAGTCTTCTGACCCGGGATCAAAGTTTAGCATTTCGGGGACAGAGAGGACAGTCTGTCTGGGATGTCGCTCCAACCTTCAACTGGCGGGTATCTATGGTGTTCTTAGCATTCTGATTGGCAGGGATTCACTCAGAATATTAAACAATCACCCCAACACACACACACACACACACACACACACACACACACACACACACACACACACACACACACACACACACACACACAGACACCTTTCTGTTTTGGTGATTGGTGAACTTAACAGCCTTGTCGTCTCTGCTTAGGACTCGTCCTCCTCCAGCCTCACTGGATCAGCATCGTTCTCTGCCTCCTGTTTGCACAAGCAGCTCGGTCTGGAGAGTCACAGGAAACCATCTGCACTGCGTTACCTCAGACACGCAAACGAATTCTGAAATCTGCTTTTATTCAACAACGTGACACAGGAAACGTTGGGGGTCTCAGAAGCCCGTAGACAAGATGGGACAACGTGGAACTTTCACAGGCACACAAAACAATTCGTGTTTTGTCCGTTCACTGATTTTGATGTGTTTTATTGGGGTTTTAGACCAACACAGAGTGTGGCAGAGTTTTGAACAGCATAGAAAAATATGGATACTTTACAAGGATAACCCGACAGTATATGCATCCCCCTGCATTCTAATACCCCTAAATAAAAACTGACAGACCTAAATGGGTTTTTTTTCCAATTGAGGGCACTATAGTTTTTTTGTTTTGTTGTTTTTTTTTTTTTTACTTTGGTCGAGAGTAAAAGTCTTTTACTATTTCTGTAATTTCTTTGATTTGATTGTTATAAAGTCCATGTTTTAACTGATTCTTCCAATAAATAACATATTATAAGCAGGAATACCTGAATATATAGATTATACAACAATATAGCCACTCGAAGATGAGCAATTTCAATATGTAAAGTTGAATAGAACAGTGCCCACTACTATTAATATCTACTGTTATCTTTGCCCTCAGTCAAGCTGAATAAAACTCGTTTTGAGACATTTGTGATGCTCCACAAATGTCAGATGCCCTTTCAAATAAAGACACATTTTTGATAAATGTCCACAATAAGAAATGTTCTGTAATTTAAATAGAACCAGCATTTTATTTCTATTTTTGGGTTAAAAAAACAAACAAATAATATAAATATATTGAGGGAAAAAAAGAGCATAGATTAAATTTCTTCTGTGGGGATGTCATTTGTGGAACTGAGAAAAGGGTAAAAATAAATAAATAAAAGTCTACAGTTTGAAACATTCAAAAAAGTATTACAAATCTTCATAAACCTGAATTTATTTTTATGCTGCTATGCAAAAGCATGAGCTAGTTATCTATCATTTATAGCTAAAGTTAGTAAGAGTTGGAGATCTGCTTGCAGCTCCACGCTGACCTGAACCAACGGGTCAGAAATGTCTTTGTTAGAGATCCAGATTCTGAAACTAACAGATTACGCTCCATAAGCTGACCTTGCAGCTGGAAGAAAGCAACTTTGGCAAGAAAGTCGTGAGAAATCCTGGTTTGTGAAGGTCTGAAGGGAAAGAAAAAAATATATGGAAAAAAAATACGTTTTTGTTCTATATGTAAAACATGTGTGGCAAAAAGCTCAATCAACAGCATGGACATGCTGTGGTGTAGTGGGTGGTGGCAGCATCGTGGTATGGAAACGCTTTTCTTCTGAAGGAATTGGGAAGCTGGTCAGAGGAAAATGTCTCTTTCAGTTTTCAAATCCGCAAACCTGGCAACAGCAGCAAAACTGAGTTTTAAAACAAAAAAATTTAAAAAATTTAAATAATGTCAATAGTTTCCAACCATATGAAAAGAATTACTAATTCTTCAATAAGCTGCATTTATTTCCATATTGCTATTTAAAAGCATTAGGTGGCTCTTAATAATTTTTGGCTACTGTTATTAAGAGTGAGAGATCTAACCTGAACCGACAGATCAGAAATCAATTCAAAAGCATGCCTCACTTTTCAGTTTTTATCTGTAGATATTATTTTTATTCGTTGTGACAGTTATACACCCTGTTGTGTTCACAAATCTGACAAAATGCATTGGATTTAGTGATGGCGGCATGTTGAAATGAACATGCCTCCAAGTGAGAAAAAGAATCATCTTATCATTCTGACTGAGCCGTATCACAAACATCTGACAAAAGCTACATTTCAAAGTGCTCTCCTCTCTTCTCATCTCATCTCAGCTGTTTATGATGTTACAAAAGCCAGCAGGGTTCTGAACAGGCTGGAGTTATTTTTTTTTGTTTTGTTGCCCTGAGATGGCGAAACCCCCGTAGCTCTGGTTTCCCGAGGGCAAACGGATTCAGTAAACACAACGATCCATAGAGCAGCAGACTGCTTGTGTTTTACTTACTGCATGTAGCACAGCGGTGAGCGAGCGGGACGTAGCCTAATAGCATAATGATATTAATGAGAGCCCATTCATCACACAGACTCATCACTTAAGTTGATGAATACCAGCAATTTATAGCAGAGACTCAAGTGGAACGCGGCTCTCGCTGCTCCGCTCGCTAACCTTTCAGTCTATTATGGCGCGTCTCTCCTCAGACTGATCGGACCGACCCGGGTGTTTGTCGAGGGTCCCGGCAAAAGAACATCACAAATATATAAAGACTGACTGAAAAATTAAGTCTGTTTGTCACTTTTCATTATAACTGCATTTTATTTTACCCAATCTGGTTAAATTACAGATATTCTAATTACTGAAGAGAAATGATGCACAAGATGTGGAATTACATTTCTACAGATTTTTTTATTACAAGACAACATTTCAACAAATGTTTTCAAACTCAAATTCCCAGAATTTAGTTTTGCATGAATACAGTGGATGGATGGATGGATGGATGGATGGATGGATGGATGGATGGATGGATGGACTGATGAGGCTTTAATGTGCCTGTCAGACTCCAGGTCAGATCAGATCTGCTGTAATTAAAAACTCAGATGCTGTAGAAGCTGCATTCCAGTTTGAAACCTTCTAAAAGCACAAAAACAGAAAGCAAACCTAAAATTAGAAGTCTTTATAACTGACTCTCCTTTAAGAATTTCCTTTTAGTTGCACATTAATTATTCATGCAATAAGAGGCATGTTTTTATTACTGAGCTGAAGCATTAAGAGCCTTTAACTGCTGTTGTTTTTTTTAGCATATTTGTTCATTTATTTTATTTTTTCTTTTCCTCTCCAGCAGCGACAAAAGACGACAAGCGTTTGGAGATATTTTCCATTTGTGTTATGACTCGACTCGCCTTTCTCTTTCCGAC
Source organism: Micropoecilia bifurca (assembly GCA_903067075.1). Lineage (NCBI taxonomy): Eukaryota > Metazoa > Chordata > Actinopteri > Cyprinodontiformes > Poeciliidae > Micropoecilia > Micropoecilia bifurca. The sequence continues at coordinate 2,623 of CAEGAF010041437.1, read as the reverse complement.
GTATTAGACTGAAACAAGCTTTAATGACTGCAACTGGATGACTAAAAGAGACGATTTGCCTTCAGACGGCGCGTCTGCAGCCTCACATTTAAAAATAGCGAGGAGAGTTTGTTTAAGGGAAGACGAATAAAGCAGCCTCAACCAAATAAACAATCTATTCCTGCTGTACATGGCTGCTGCTGCTGCGCGATTCATTTTTATCAGCCTAAACACAGCTCTGCGATCCAACCTTCCGCTCCCTCACAAACCTAATTCATTCAGCGCCGAAAATATTCTATCTGTGACTCACCTCTCCAGGCTTTAAATCCAGCCCCTAAAACACACAGCACAAACGCGACTGCTTGCATTCTTCTCATTAAGCATGCCTGCAGATGATTAGCATTTATTAAATCAGAGCTGCTAAGGACAAAAGGAAACTGTTAGCTGGGCTAATTTACTCGGTAATGAGCGCATTAGTGGCAATGTAATTTTTGCAATGTTCCAAGCAACGTTGAATTCATAAAGGCCTGAATATTTACAGCCTACATTCACTCTGTTAGCTCCTCATTCACTTCACCCACTTTGTCCTGTTTGAGGAGATGTGGACGCTACGGACGATGCACTGACAGAACAGATACTGAAAATGTACATTATACTGTGCATTTCTGCTGCTGCAGCAGAATTTATGCCAGTGCTACTTAAATGTTGCAGCAACAAGTATTTGCTATGCTATGCAGATTCTCTGTCTTCACCGGTGAAGATTCTCACATCTCAGTGTTCTTTGAACTTATAGTGGCTCCAACAGGAGGACAGTCTGACCTAATTTATGATATTCCTGAGTAATTGAGCTACTAATTATATCAGCACTTAAATTATGTCAGTTACTAAAAAAAAAGTTATAATTTTTTAACTGTACATCCAGTACACAAAAATGACTTTCTTTGACAGGTCACAGATATGGCTCTTTTAGACTCCCGTACACAGGAGACAAGATGAGAAACAGTCTGTCACCAGCTTCACATCCAGCGCTGAGCTATAGATGCTGCAGCATCCTGGGAAGAGGATGTGCTTTAAATCACTCAAGATCCAAGCATATGCATTTTAGAACGCTGGATTCCAAACACACGTGTAGCTTTGTCTTCTTTTGACTTAATCTCCATCTCAGCTGTCTTTCATTTCCCCCTCACACTTACACGGAGCTTTGGCAAAAGCTACAAAGTATCAAAAAAAAAAGGTTTCCATCAAAGAGCCGTGATGTTTAGGTTTCACACCACGGCTGCTGACAGTCTGAGTGCAGCGAGACAACATTTTCATGTCACCGGTGCCTCTTGTCAGTCCGGCCTTGTCATCTCGACTCTCTGTATCTCTCAACATGTCATTTTCATCACTCCTCTCCGACTCTATCCATCATTTTCACCGCCTCCCTCCCGCGTCGTCGAGTCTTCTCTCCCGGTCCGCCTCAAGTTTTTCATCTGCACGCGCGCGGATCATCGGCTATTGTGGCGCACGCGGTGATCCTCTGAATAGCAGCGGGCGCGCGGTTAGGCCCATTAGTCCAATATGGCGGCGCGGACGGGAGAAAGGAGGCGGGTCGGGGATGAGACATGGATTGGCACCGATGCAGGTTTGCGTGGCCCTGCGCGAGGCGCGGTGCGCGCGCGCGTGGGCTGCCGTGAATGTGGCGAGTGTGTGGATAATGGATGGCTGTGAAGTGTGTGTGTGATACAGACAGGACGGAGAGCACAAAAGAACATGATAACGAGCTCGCGCGACACAACGTGTGGTAAAGTCAGATGTATCCGTTTAACGTCACGTGCGCCTGGAGCTGCTGTGAGGCGAACAAACACAGTTAAGCGCAAATTTAATAGCATAACGATCAGACGTTTTATTCCCACTCAACCATGTTTGTACTTACAAAATCTGATTTATCCATTTCAAGTAATGAGGGAAAAAATGGAGCTGAGCTGTGACTCCACTGCACAGTGAGGAGTATTTTACCTAAATACCAAAATAAAACATCAGTGAAAATAGCCGTCCATTGAAATAAAAAAACATTTACATAAAAAAAAATACGCACACACAGTTCGGTTTTTCACTTGAGTGAAATGTCTGACAGTAAATGTCTGTTTTTTCAGAGAAAGACATTATTCTTGCAAAATATGATATGTAAAAAGCAAAACATACAAGTAAGCTGGCAGGATTAAATATAAGTAAATACGTGTAAATAAGTTTATACTTCTGCTTACTTTATTTATAGTTAACTGTAAAAAAACATAATTGTGTTTGAATTATGAATGTGAATATGTTTGAATCAAATACATAAACTAACCTAAAATAGCTCAAGCTTCCACTGAGTGTTATTAATGCATATTAATAGTCATAGTGTATTTGATGTTTCAGTTATTGAAATAGGCAGTTATAAGTGTTTTTAGAGGGAGTCTGACGTATTCATGGATTTCAGCTTTTTGCAGGCAGACGTTGTCCCTATAACCTCTGTGGATCTGAGTTAGCAAGACGTTATCCTGGAGTCCAAATCCCATTCAGTCCTGAAGGGGCAATCCTATGTATTCTCCAGTCACACTGTGCCATTTCATAGCACAACCATGTAACTATGTTACCTTTGGTTCTAAAAATGCCATATATC
>CAEGAF010041421.1:0-11104 GCA_903067075.1 Micropoecilia bifurca | reverse complement strand
CATCTTTTTTAATAAGACTAGTTTTGGTATATTCACAGGTCATTGTGATCTGTGTTGTCATTGCAAATAGATATGTTTTTCTTTCTTCCCTTTCAGCTAATAAACCAGAGTTTTCAGTGAAGAAAACTAACACTTTCCTACTCATTTTTATGATTTCAGCTGCCAAACTTATTCCTGCTTAACGTCTAATTTTTTGTTTTCTACCTTGCCCTCGTCATCATAAGCCACATACTGTAAAGCTGTTTTTAATTGGTTTGGTTTTTTTGTGAGGTGTGCCAGTAGTCACCTGCTGTCCTGGCAATATCTTATAAGATACAGTCAAAACCACAATAAGGTTTTATTACTATTATTATTACTTTTACAGCTGTCTCTAATAGCGATATATCAAAGACATCCATGTTTCTCGTCCATATTACTGAGGTATTTATTGCAGTATAAACACTATTCCTCTGCTCCAGTAATTATTCAAATTGAGTATTCCTGGACTATTGGCCCTCCCTGTGAACAAAACATACGCCCACACAAAGAGACGCAGCTAAAGCGGTTTGCACATTTCAAAATCTATTTGGCCTTTTAGTCACACAGTGCTAGCTATTATAGCCCAGAATGTGTTGGTATAGCTGCAAACTGACTCGGTGTGTTGCCGAAACAACCACTGGCACGTTGAAAGGCGTCATGACACTATGGTGAAAAAATATGAATTTAAATGAATCTGAGAGGAGCCAGTCGATGTGAATTCATCCTGTTTCCCTCTAACCAAAGCAAATTTAACCAGATTATTACAACCTGAAGGTTTTTTTTCTGTGTCTGTATGGTCACCTGGGAATTCAGCGACGCTTTAAAACCTTTCAACAACACCGATAGAGGAGGTGGAACATGATTTTGGAGAAGAGGACCCAGAAGTGCGAATGGTAGGAAGAGCACTGAAAGAGAGAGCGAGATCCGAATACTCAATTAATCGTAAACATATCCTATAGAGCAGTGGTCCCCAACCCCCGGTCCACGGACCAGTACCGGTCCGTGGACCAATTGGTACCGGGCCGCGCAATAAATAATTTAATTTTTCCGTTTTATGTATTATTTAAGTCTGGAGGATCTTTTATTTTGAAAATCCTTAAACCAGATTCTCTCGAGCAAGATTTCAGAACACTATATTGGACAGCCATGCAGTGGTTGTGTAAAATACAGCATAAGTGACCAGAAGCAGCTACATGTCTCGGTTTGAATTTGAAATCTCCAAATAAATCAAACACTCCACAAAGGTAACAGTAAAAATGGTAAATTATCTGTTTATTCATCATTACATGTTAAATATAATAAAGTATTTAGAGGAAGCTTGAGTTAGAGCTAGTCAGAGGGAAATAGGATTATAAAATTTTACAAAAATTAAAGCTAGCATGTCTTAACTGTCTTATCACAAGTTTTTGTTACATTTTCTCAGCTAATTTATTAAAGATGTTCTTTTTTTCCAATGGTGCCTAATTTAATCTTTACAAGATGTCATTTCTCCCCTTAGCAAGTTCTGCGTTTGATGTTGAAACGTTATTTTGCTTCCTGTGAGAGTTTTTAAAGCTTTGGGAGTGAATTAGTTGGAGTGCCATGCTGCCCTCTGACCCTCGCTCCAACATAGATTCTATATTTGGAAGAATCTCGGGTTCGTCGGTGTTCCTTTGCTCTTTTGAAGCACGAGATAAAAAATTAACCATGCTTTTTTATTTTCTTTCCTTCTTGTCTGTGAGCTTGTCTTTCTTCTTCAAAGGCATGACTCACAGAATGACCTTTTAGTTACCACGAGTTTCCCATCTCCTGTGAGGCATCGGGGCCACTTTAAAGCAGCCAGGTGACACCGTTGTAAACCAGAACGGCAAAAATATCAGCGGCGGAAAATGTCTTCTTCAGTTGTCAAAAAGCTGTGAGGGAAGAAGTCGGATGCAGTGTTGAGTATTTACTTCTGCTGTCTTATTGACTAGTCTTTCGCTGTTTGGAGTAAGTATTCCTCACTTGGTTTGTTGCAAACACAAATATGACTCATCTGAGGTTTACAATGATGTGTAATGGGATGTTATCAAAATAATATTTACAATAAGCAGTAGGAAAACGCATTTAATGAGTTTACATATTCTGTTGTAACAACAAATAACATTTAAGTTAACATCTTTTTTTTCAATTCGTTTTTGATTTGCCATTGCTGTCACTAGATGGCAGTAGGTTCCACCAACAGGAGCTTTAAAGCAATGTCGTGTCTATTTTTCTCATTTAATAAAGCAGCTATAATTCGATGATAACAAGTGAGCATGAAATTGTGATTAATAAACTTTTAGATACATTTCTGTAAAATAGGTAGCCTACTTGAACACTTTCAAATTGCTTCTGAGATTATTTGTCAAGGTTTGACAAATAATATTTGACAAAGACAACCTGCGTACGTGGAAACAAAATATATTTTTCAAATGATTTCATTTGTTGAGGCTTTCAATCTTCATCTCCAGAATCAATCCTTTAATTGTTTGTTTTATTTAGTTCTTTAGTTCTTAAGTTCGACTGACGCAAATGCAAGACACAATAATGAAACATCAAATCATGCTGATTATTACATCTTGTATTCATTAAAGTATATTTTTTACAGCACTATAACTCTGTTTGAGTCCATATTAATCACATGAACACTCTTTTAAATTACTGCAATCCGTTGTGTTCATGCGTTTGGGTGACACGCTCTCAGTTTGGCCATTTTTACATCTTTAATTTACAAAACTAGAACACACAACCTGTTCTCTGCTAAACAACTGAAACCAAGCCTCTAATAAACGCCCTACATTTGATTTCAGCAGAATATCCGTCAGCTCGACTCGGCGCCCTGCTCCTTATTCTGTGCAGGCCCCGTGCAGATGGGCTTCTTAAAAAGCCATTAATACACCAGCTGACAGCTTTCGAGGTAAAATCCAGTAACAAATAACTCCAGGGGTTCATGTGAGAGACGTTCAGTCCCTCGCACACTGCCCTGCAGAGACAGGCTGGCAGCGGGCCGCTCGCAGTAATCAGCATGCAGCACATGATCCGCGTTTGTCCTTAAAGCACACAAAGTGCCCCAGTGTGACACCAGCTGCTGGGGCGAATGGTGGTTCACTTTTGGTCAGATGTAATCGGACGTAAACGTAACAATAGACCGATCATTTATCGATAGCATTATGTTCATACTTGATAAAGATTTTAGTTTTTAATCCAACCACTCTGCTCTCGCCTCATCGTTTCAGTGTCCAGCACCACTTCCTGCCTCGACTCGCTGCATGTGAAGGACGTGGCCAGTGGGTCCTGGTTCGCCCCCGGACCCCTGGCCTGAACCCCCCACGGCCCCTAAGCGCTGCTGCGTTGCATGCCGGCAGTTTGCCTGTTCTCTGCTGGAAACCAATTCGTCTTGTGCTTTGAACTTTAATAACACCAGCACTGTTCCTGACGCTTGTGCATGTGATTCACTCCAAGCATATTTTTACAGTTTATACTAAATGTTTTCCAACGTCTCGCACTGCTGTCATGAAGCCTGTTGATCTGTGATGCACTGGAAACCACAAACACGCCATCAGGCTCTTTGCTTTAGTCTTCAGTGGCTGCTTGGTTGGAAGTGATGTTAGATGTGGCAGAGTCTAACGCGCGATACGACAGACAAGTTTCAATCTCATCAGAGTTAGTAGTAAACTCTTCTTGCTATCAACAGAAAAATGGTTTGAAAATCATTTTTTTACCATTGGCTGTGTGGCATTCAATAAGTAGAAATGCTCTGCAATGTTTACTTGTGGTAAAGTGTACAGTCAGAGGTGAAAACTTAAATTTTGGCAGCATTGATTGGAAAGGCGACTTTTGCTGTTGATTCGCCAAACGTTGTTACTGTGATGCTTGGATCATCTCTTTTCAATAGGATGAACGCACAAGATGAATTCATATTACAGCGGTTCTGTTAAAACAACAATTGCAACAGTGAATGGAAGCAGGCGAAAGTCTCACTTAGTGTTAATCTTTGAACAAATTACATGTATAGTTTTCTGTTATTCATGTGGCTCAGATGCTTTTAATGCTTTATTTCAAACATGATCTATAGGATTAGCCTAATCAGAATACTTTTTCATTTCTTTGCAGAAGATGAAATCGCTGTGTGTCATTTTTCTTTCTTTTGCTCCATTTTTATTTCAGGTGACTGGCTGACAATGTTCTGAGTAAAGGTATATCTGTGGAGTGGCAATCTTTCTACTCACTAAGATAATATTGTGTGGAGCAAAACTAAACTAAATGCTCCTTAGATTTTCCTGTATTTTTTTGTGAATCAAAGTGTTTACTCTTTTCAACTTCTTTAACATGTTATAATATGAGTGCAGTTTGTGAAACGAATTGATACGCCTTATTAGCCGTGGTACTCTGTGTGTGTGGGAGTAGGAGATTTTAATTTTAATTATTTTATTATTTTCATTAACGCATCTGCAGCACAGATTATTACTGCCATGTCTTTTTGCAGCTTCACATCAAAGAATAACTGAATCATTTGAATCACAGCAATACTTTGTCGTCAATATCAGTGTGCACAATATTCATATTGCAAAAAAAAACAGAAGAAGAAGAAGACAGCTCAGAGTTGGCCAACATATTCTAAGTGGTGTGATCTTGCATTGTACACGCTAATGCAATGGTTAGATAAATGGCTAAATAAATGAGATTTCCCATAAATGTCATTTATCAGCAGGGTTACTAATAATAGTAAAACATTGAGCTCATATGAATACAGACTTTTGTTTTAACTGTGAGATTTTTCAGACTGCCACTTCTTTCGTTTTAGTCAAAGCTGGAAAGTTTGAAACAAAACACCAGTGTTGCATCTCATACTGTCAGTCTGAAACTCTTACTCTCTCATTGATTCCTGCTTGGTTGACATAATCAACAATGAACTCTGGTTTTCTTGGAGAACTCCATCGTTCCCACTCAAAGTTCTGACTCTGTGTGGTATTTTTGTTGAGTTTTTAACTGGGGGCCTCCTTTCTTCCCTTAGTCAGTGTCTAATCAAGTGTACTGTCTGAGCAACCTGGTATTTAGCCCGGTGCTCTTATTTGAGCGTACAATATGAACCTCCACCTGTTTGCGCTTTAATATTTGTGAATTTTTTTTCTGGAAAATTCGAAAGAATTTGCAGCCTGGGAAACTGAAATACCTCGGTGCAACAAGACCCGACTCACTACCGGTTGGCGCTTTGCAAAGCAGCAGGTGGCTGAGGTTTCTGACCAACACTGTGGTGTGTTCAATGATTGGGGAAAGATTGTATTTTTGAATTTCCAAATGGCTTGTTGCAGGCCAGGACTGATCAAGATGAAAATCTTGTGCATCTCCCTTCCATGCAAATTTCTATTGTATGCGTCGAATCAAGCGCCGCTGACTCTAAGAGAGACAAACACAAACAAGAGGAAATACCTCAGTGTTTCTTATGTTTTTTGTTTTTTTTTCTTTTGCCTGGAGATTTGCATTACATTTTCCATTAACTTAATCTCTCACCTGGGAATTTGTTGTTTTTTTTCTTGTTGCTCTTTTGCATCAGCAAAAAAGTACCAGCAAACTTGACACAAAACCTCGCTTAGTCACATTTTCTTAATTTGCTGTTGAAAGCGGCTCTGTTGACGATCGAGAAAGTGTGAGCATTTCCCGGCTTTAACAATTTAAGCAAAGCATGACGCCTGATTCAGAGAATCATTCTTTCTTGTTGTGTACATGGTTCTGTAATGATCTCGCGGATTTCTCTGCTGCCTTGTGTGTTGATACATTTCTACGTTTGTACCCGGGGATTATCTCGGCCTTAAGCGCTATTTTCATTTCTCTTTTTTTTACCTCTCTGTCTTGAGGAAAAGCTCATGTGGTTTCTAAATAAGGCCTGAGTGAGCCTTGCAGTATTCATAGAATAGCCCTGCAGCTGGGGAATATCTGTATTGACCTGTTGAAAGACTTTATCTGATGCATGCCGTTTCTATGACAGCGTGTAGGCGGGACTCTACATGCTCTCTGAGAAGCAGCATGCAGGGCTGCAGTGCAGAAACACACACTTAGATATAAACTCTGCTTGAGTTTTGATCTCCGTATTCATTTTAAAGCTCTGATGTAGTTTAATTAGCACAATTATTACTGTTAACTAAGTTCACCAATATAAATTTCTGCTAGTTTTCCATTTGAGTGTCGGACATGTTCAGTGTCGTCCCTCTAAAATCACGTAGCTGCGTTGAGATGCTAGCAGTTGCATTTCTTTTATAAATGTGCACAAAATTTTGGTTGATATTTCGCTTGAGTTGAAAAACTCAATTTGCAATTGCTGCGTTTTTATTAAACAAAAGAAATTCAGTTAAAATCACGCGACATGTCATTAAAGAAAACATGCCGCGGCGTCGGCCTCGTGCTACCTCCTGTCGTCTTCTTCATCACTTCCTCCAGTAAACATCAGGTTGCTGATCACACGGTGCGAAAGAAGTGCAAGTGCGAAATAAATTGATTTCTTAACTGCCAAACCACCACCGCCCCAAGAAAACCACCTCCTTCATTAGCTTGTGTGATAAGATAGTTATTGCTAGTTTTTCGAAGCGCAAAACCTTTTTTTTTGCCAAAAACATGTTTTTTTTTAACTGGTGTGTTTTTTTTAAAATTGGTTGGTTTCCATTAAGAACATTTATTTTCCAGTTCAAGCCTGAAGCTGTCTGCCTGCTCAGGCTTGGACTGTTTCAATATTTCTGTTGTGTCGGGAGAAACAGTGTTAGATTCCTGCTCCCACACACCTGAACTGGACGACTGAGTTTACTCTTCAACCCCCCAAATAGTGCTAAAACCTCATCTTGCTTTCATGCTTAACATGAAGCATTTTCTCATCTTGTGCGGTGAGCCGTGTGGGTTTCCCACCATGGACTTAAAAATTCAAAACAGTTTTACTTATGGAAATAATATGCAAGTATAGCAGTCTCAAAGTCAAGGGGAGCCAGCTGAGAAAATAAAGAATATCATGAGAAATGAACTTCTATGGTCAGGCCAGTCTCTAGTGGCTTGACTTTATTTATCCAAGAGGTTCTTTATCTATGAGTCAGTCCATTACTGCCGAACTGTTACTGATAAGAAGCGGGGGGGGGAAAATAGCAACAATAAATCAGAGCACCTTCTCTCCATCTTGGAAGATGTCTTTATGTTTCTAGGTCATGTCTCAGTTCCAGGTGAGTCTCTCACCTTGTGCTTGATATCACATGGTGGGAAGGGGGTTTGGCTGGTTTCAGACGTGTTGTGTGTGTTCAGTTTGTTCCAGCCCCGGATCCAGGAGTGATTCAGCTAGCTGCCAAGCCTCCCTGTTCGGCTCTCGTTGATTAGATAGGAAGTGTTGCAGCAGCTGGGCTTCTGACAGCCTGTGAGCTAGAAACAACAAGAGCCGGGTTGCTAGAAATAGAGCAAGTTAGAAAGTTGTGTTTTGTTTTTTTTTCTATTTTGGAAGAATGAATGTTGTAATTCTGGTCATTCGGCTGTAACAGAGATGGAGCCTCAGTCATCACGCTAGGAATGGGTGGAGATGTGAGTGGGCTTGGCGGTGGGCCCTCCAACATCCAGGGGTCCGTGGGATTGTTTTTGGTTATCTCTCCGTCTTCTGACAGTTTTTTTTCCCCTCCAAATGAAGCTGAAAGTCCAGAAATGGTTGGAGTTGTTTTACTTTCAGTCAGGATTGTTTTTTGTTCCCAGTTCAATTCAAGTGATTTAAAATTAGGAACGTGGCAAAAGTTCGATATGCCATCATTTTTGCAATATTTTGCGTCATAAAATAACGAGTATGTAAAGGTTGTACGTCATTTTGTCTTTCTTTTCCTGTATAACTCCTTCCTTGTATCCTCTCTTACTTTCTTGCCACAACCCATCTCTCCTTCTATCTTCTATCCTTCTCTTTCTACCTTGTATCCCTCCTTTCCATTTTCCATCATGGTTTCTCTTTCTCTCTCTGTGAAATTATTTAAATGACTACAAAGGACCAAGAAGTCTAAAGAAGTCTAAATTTGTTTATAATAAATTGGAGGAAACCTTCCACCGACTCTCAGGATGCTATTAGGCTTCTTATTGGTTAGCAGTCACATATTTTTGTTTTAACTTGAGTTTCTGCAGGAGTTATACACAACCCCGATGGCCAACTTGGTACTGAAAACTACTAAAAAGGTACCGGCTAAAATTGCACAGGTTTAAACTCACGTCTTTATCCTGCTGGTAATTTAATCAGACATTTTAATTCATTCATAATTTAACAATTCAGGTTGCCATATTTTTTAGTGTTTCATCTAAAAAGTGTCATGTAAATCTTTTGCTTTCACTTGTTGCATTTTTAGATCAGTTCTCCAATGCGACCGTTTAAAAGTTTAAAATGCAAAGTGCCTCCATCTGAACTTGGACACATCTAGTTCTAACATTTCAATTCAGACTGTTGTATTTGATTGTTGACTTGAAAGTGGATTTAATAATAATTCCTGCAAAGATTAAAACCAGACAAACTGAGAACACATAGTGTACATGTGTAGATGGAAGCGATGGAGCATTTGGTGAATTTTTAAAATCCGAGTTTATCGCTGACTCGGCTTGTTGGTTCTTTCTTTTTTTTCCACCAAATGCACAGAAACGCAGAGCAATTTGAAAACCTTTTTCTGTTTGTGCAATCAGATAAAAGCGATAAGAGAAGACCTTCGAAAAAAGCAGAGTTGTGGGAGGACCATGAAAACCTTTTCTACCTTGGTTATGGGCAGCAAAGTTTTCTATGGGAACGTTTTTCTTTTCCTAGTCCCCTTAAGGTTTATATGCTATCATTATTTTTGTCTCTGAGGAATTTTTTTTATTAGTACCGATGTTGTTAGGCTTAACCCATGTTCACACTAAGGTCTGGGGTTTGGTTAGTTTGGAGTATTTTCAGCCAGTGAAGGTAGACACTGTTCTGGTAAGAGCTTCACATGGGATTGTGCGACGGCGAAGGTTCACATTCTGCCATGACAAAATTATAGGCGTAATTATGGTAATTACGCCTATAATTGACCTAGTAAACCTGATAGAAGTCTGTTGTTTTCCCATCATCATTCATCTGCATTTCTCTCTAAAAAGTCTCTATTAATTATGGTCACTTCTTTCTTATCCTTTTGTTTCTTGATAGCTTTTTTCTCAGAGCACACCAGGTTTTCGTCTTAGGCTTGGTTCAGTTATTCGGGCTCAGTGAGTAACCAGAGCCGGTCCAAAGCTGAAAGGGCATGAACAGAATTTAATTTTTGTGTGGGGGCTTTTAAAGGTCGTATCAATTGCTACGGATGAGCTCATTAACAAAAACATGCAGTATGCAACAACATTGGTGAAGGTTGCAATAGCTATATGTCTTGTGACACCGAACGAGTCTTTCTTGAGTTATTTTACCGTGAAATGTTTTAGATGTTGAAAATTTGAGCTAAAGAATGCTGTGAAATATATATATATTTTGTTGTTCTCTTTTGATTTCGGAAGCTGAGTAGAGGAAATGATGCACCTTCACCTTAAACGTCTTTTAAGACACATATCCAGCTAATAATGTCTCTTGTTGACTTTCTATTCAGTATTTTGTCTTTGATTCTGGAGCATAAACACAGCCAGCCTAAAGCATTAACCTCGTACACATTAAAGAAAAATCTCAACAGTCTGAGTAACTAAGGATTTTGTACCTCCATGTAGAAGTTTTTTCTTTTCCATGTTGGATTTTGGTGCCACAAGCAGCTGCTTGGTTTGCTTAAATCTCTTGCTAGCTTAGTGCCAGGTCACATTAGAAACTGAGTCGGTTTCCACAAAGTAAACCAAAATGTAAAACCAGTGGTTTCAACACAGCCACAGCTTTAAACAGACTCCAAAGAAAACACCAGTGACCGGAGACTTCTCCCAGCCCCTGCCTCCCCTGCTGCTGCACACTGCTGGTCAGCAGGTTCAAAGATGCTTCCCTTTTCTTGCATGAAGAACAAAATTGCCTGGTCATTTGAAAAATATTTATAGTTATGGGAACTAAAAGAGTGCCAGCTTCTTGTCAAGGTTAACACTGACAGCTGCTTAAAGATGTGATCTTTGTTAGTTAAACTTTTGTTTCCCTAAAAGAAAGATAACATTCAGTACAAAACCCAATCCTGGAATCTCACTAAATGTGATGGCGGCTGCAGGAAGGCACATTTTCTTTCCCGATTTTTCCCGTGACATGTTTAGTCAAGTTTTGCATCACATCCCTTCCTGCCAACATGCAGTCAGATGATAATGACATTAAGTTAAACCATAAAATCCCTGAATCTGGTTATTTGTGGTTAAGCTCGGTTTTCTAATTGTCATTCGACACACGTTTCCATTCAGTCCTGCATTATGCTGCAGTTTAGAGGCCTGAACAGATGAAGCTAATTTGCCCTGAACTGATATTTACCAGTGTTTAAATTCAAATATAAAAGGTTAAGCTATTACTTTTTAAGCTTATTACTTTTTATTGTTTCTGGTGGTAGCGTCTAATGAGTCGTATTAGACATGACACGAGTCGCTCTGGAGATTTAACACATTTATTTTTTTCACTTGATAGAAATCAAACCAGAAGTCCGTTGTTTTCTCTGAGCCGCTGCTTACCGTCCGTCCCAAGCTGGTAGCATGTGAGCCGGTCCTGCGGAGTCTCCTAATGAGACAGGCCGTGTCCTGGATAAAGATATTCGGACAAAAAAAAAAAAAAAAAAAAAAAAAAACACCGTGTCGAAAAACCCCGCAGAAGGTTGAGACGCCCTGTTCCCTGCGGTGGAGCGGACGGAAACAAAGAGCGCTTTGCTCTCAGTCGGAGGGAAAGCAGCTGCAGCGCCGGGAAATCCTGCTTCAAACACTTTGCGTCTCTCACTGCGGCTGTGGAGCTCCGCGTATCTTTGTTCTGCATATTTCAAGCCCAAATACACGGCATGTAAAAGTCCAGTGAAGGGCACGGCGCTCTGGAACAGGTGCGCCACAGAGCGAACCTTTGGACGTCTGGGAAGTTTTTACATACTCGGTGTTGCTCCGTGTTGCTTTAGTGAAGTTTTGGCTGAACACAAATATTCGGCAGGATATATAC
>CAEGAF010041412.1:0-40923 GCA_903067075.1 Micropoecilia bifurca | reverse complement strand
ACATATATATATGCGTTAAAACTACCACCATGTTATAAGAGTATGTGAGACAGATAATCTGTGAAAAAAAATTTATTTATCAGTGCATACTTGAGGTTGATTGAAAGCATAGTCCACCGTGCTGTGATTGATTGTTTCTGAGTTTCTGACCAGGAGCAGTGAGTTTCTTCTTTCAGATGCATATGTGAATGCCAGGTGTACCAGAAAATGTTACAAAAGCAGGTAGCGAACTAAAGCGTACGCACTTGAAGTGGGTACATTTTCAGATTCCGTGCAGGACTTCATACTTTTGCAATGACTGCACTCAAAACATCCACCTTCATTTACAATTTCAGATTTACCCAGAATGCCTTGCGCTTTAGTTCACTTCCTTGTATTTCAGATCCTGCATATGGAATTTAGAGTAATTTGATATTTTGAGGTGTAGCTACAGCAAAACAACAGCACCGATTTTATTGCATGGGAATAATTTTTCCACCATTTTTCTGGTGCCCACTCTAGCGCAGCGCCCCTATGCGTCGCAAGTAGTGCAACATTCTCTTTTACTGGGTGTTTTATCCAGTTACTTGGCTGATGCTAAAATTTAAGTTCTTAATCTGTAAGTTGGAAGTATGACAGAGTATTAGGGTCAAACAAAGAAAAATAAAATTAAATTACAAGAAGAGTCAAAATTATAAAACATCATAATATGAGAATAAAGTCTCAGTATTATGGACAAGAATAACAACATGAAAATAGTGATGATATATTGAGAATAATGTTATATTATGAAAATGAAGTTGTATGAGAATAGTGTTGAAATAATGAGTAAAGTTGAAATAGAGTCATATTATGACTTTATTCTCATATTTTTTCAATGTTATTCTCTTAATTTTTTGATTATTTAGTTTCATAATTTTATTTTTTTCATTTTCTTAGCGTCTCCCCACCACTCCTTGATTAGAGGTCATATAGAGGACATGTAAATTAAAAATGAGCAAAGACAAAAAAAAACATAGCTGCCTTGTTTTGGCAGCACAGCTGAGCTTCTTACTCAGTATTACAAACCGTTAGCACACAGCATCTGATACAATAAAGCCCAACAGGAGAAAGATACGAGTGAAAAAAATCTGCGTTACATGCAAAGTGTCCTCCGGCTGTTTCTGGCACACAGTGAACTCCAGAGCTCAACAGAATTCCCATCAGTTGCTAAATCATCAACAAAGTGATCAGTTGTGTAACACCAGGATCAGCTATTGAACATGCTAGTCCCTGCTTCTGTGCTGTCAAAACCTAGAATCTGTTTATTAATCTACACAAAGGAGGGGGGAAATCTGCTTATGATGTTTCAGAACTCCACAGCCAAACCTAATAGTTTTTTATACAATGAGCTGCTTATTTTTTGTGATTTATTTGTGTGGGTTTTGGCCACTCGCTTCTTCTCAAACCACGCTCTCAGAATGAGATGCAAAAAACAAATGGCTCTCACCGTGGAGGGATCATCTTTTATATTTATACCCCTCAGTGGCCACACAGACTGACTTCTTGAGCATTAAACCTCTGAAATAATAATAATCGTAATACTGGAAATCATATCAAGCGTAGTGTTAGAGCCACGAGCCTGGCGGATTGCAAACCTTCTACATTTCCATTATTTTTGCGCCACAGACTGCTGAACGTGTTCCAAAAGACAGAAACTTTGACGAAGAGGGGAGGCGATTTCAGTCGGTCGCATGGTGCTGTGCTGACGTGCAAAGAGTAAAGTCGTAACACGTGTGGTGCAAGGTCCCCAAATTAAAGTGGCTTGTTACTCCCAACTTTGATGTCTGACCTGAGAGTATGGATTGAATGAAGGCTGCATGCTCTGTATGTGCAAGGAGGGAATTGTACCAATAAGAAAAAAAACAGGGGCGATAAAGCAAATGAAAGAAAAGTGGAGGGGTGAGTGGGGGGGGAGGGGGGGCGGTGAAGGAAAGCAGGAGGAAATCCAGCCGTAAAGAGAACTGGGGGATATTGTAATGAGTTGCACCTGTTTCCTTTAACCCAGCTCCAGTTTCCCCTCTACAATCGCATGCAGATTACCCATCAAAGCCCCTCTTCGCTGCCTCTGCTCAATGGATCCTTTGTTGCCAGTTGTCAGGGAGGCGGCCCACGAAAGTATGTAACACAAGCAGGCCTCATTGCTCTGGAACTTCCAGCGCATGCTAGCCTCTGCCAGCCACAACAGGAATAAAGGAGGGGAGAGTTTGTACAGGGTGCTGTTCGCTCCTAAGTCGCTGGTGGCAGGTTTTTCATTTTGCCGTTCCATGGCCACAAAACAGTTGCATCATCATCTGTCAACACTATTAAAAAAAAGGAAGAAGAAGTGGGGAGGGAAGGAGGGGGAATTATGTGAGCCATGGCACACAGGGCTGATGTCGGCAGAGGAAGGATGGATATTCCTGGTTGCACGTTTGCCAAGACTAATGCACATATGCTGTTAGAAACAGCAGTAGGGCTGTAATATAATAACCAGTATGCCCTAACACACTCTAGGGTTGGGATTCTAACACCTTGGTGTCAAGTACTTACATAGATTTTACCGCAATTAATCATTTTTTTCCCCATACAACGTTCAGATTGGAACCTTTGCATTTGCGTGTTTCTGGTACACATGTAAATCTGACGCACAACCGACATCTGCAAACAGCAATGGATGACAAAGTAGTTTCTCTTAGCGCTCTGGAGGTTAAGTTTGGCTTCAAAGAACGATCTGATTGGACGCTGGAAAAGATCTCTGTTGTGTCCAAGTTGTGCTCAAAGGAGTTAGCTTATCAGTGAAGCGATTCCAATCTAAAATAGCATCTCAGCGTAAAAGTAGCTAATGCTAATTTCAACATCCAAAGGGATTTTGAATTTAAAAATGTTTCTCATTTTCTCATAATATAGCTTTCAATTTAAATGCAGTTAATTATTTAAAGAGAGTGATATTAATCAAAAATTTTGATTAACACCCACCACTAGTATGTGTGTAGATGTGTGAATGTGTTTGTGTATTAGTTATACAGTGATCCCTCGCTATATCGCGGTTCACCTTTCAAGGTCTCCCTGCTTCACGGATGTTTTTGTGCAGTTTTTTTTTTCACAGTACATTGTGTTCTGCGTCCTGATTGGCTAAACAGTCTCCGAGCTCCTTCTCTACCTGTGTGCCAATAACGTTACGGTATTTAAATATAAGTAATACAGCTTGGCCATTCAGGAGATGAAAACTGAAAACTTTGAATGCCAGCTGGAAAAAACTGGCCAGAATCAGCGTAAAACCCGACCGGAGGCTCGCTTGACCAGATCCATCGCTCTGTGTAGATACAGCTGTGAATCTCGTGGGGCAGCTTGGAAGAGATGCTTTAATCACATGACTCTGGATCACATTAAGGCCCGATTGATGAACACGCACATCGGCTGATCTGAAACCAGGTTTTGTTCTTTGGTTTCAATGAGAGTATTTAATTATGCTGTATAGTAATTGTAAAAACTAAAGGTAACTACTTTGCGGATTTCACTTATTGCGGGTTATTTTCGGAACATAACCCCGCAAAAAACAAGGGATCACTGTATATCTATGTTATCATAACCATAACATCAATTTCAATGCTTTTCACTGATATTATATGTGACAGAACCATATAAAATAGTAAACTGCATGGTTTTCAATTTCTTTTCTAAACAGAATAAAGTCTGTTGCTTCTCTGGATTGGTGCCATTTATGGTGTCAGTATGTTGATGTTAGCCGATTTGTTAATTAGGTAGACATTTGTTCATTTTTTTGGTTGAAGTGTTGCTTTTTTGTGGATAATAATTCCCTCTGGTTTTGAATGCTGTGCAGCTGGAAGGATTTTTGCTCTTGCCTTTTCCTTTACTTTGGGACAGTTGTTATGATGCTCTGCAGAGATCCTCAGGTCAGGTTGGTGAATCTGCTGACAGGACAACTGTTAGTTATGTGATCCACAAATCTGTTACAGAAGAACACAGTGGTGATACAGCGAACATGTGGAAGAAGGTGATCTAGTTAGATGAGGTGAAGGTTGGACTTTTTGGCTTAGATGCAAAACACTGTGTAATTAAAACTATCAACCTTATCAACTTTGTCTAATAACAGAACCATTTCACCTAGTTTTAAAGACACATAGACTTACGTATACCAGATAGAAGGGGAGGTGGACATTATAAACATAATCATCATCATACATGGAGGTGTCTATTTTTCTCTACCTTCGGCGCCTAATTGAAAACAGCTTGAGGACTTGACATGTTGGTCAGTATTCCTGATCCTGGATCGGCGAGCGCGCGGCACATCTGCTGCAGTCTAATTGCTCCATTTAAAGAAACTGCCCTTGATTAGGTCATTATTAGGCTCATTTAGCCTCGCAGAGAGCGGAGAGGAGCGGAGGGAGGCGTGGCGTGGCGTGGCGGCTGTAAGCCGTATCGCGGTTTTCTCTGGCGCCGAATCGGCCGCTGATAGGCTCGCGCGCTCACCTTGCGGAACGTATATCGACAATGAGCGGCGGGGGGCGCGAGGCAAAAAGGGTGGAGAGACTCTGCATTCAAGCGCTAATTAGAAAAATTAGATCTATGAAAGGCAGCGAGTGATCCAGGCCTTCAACCTACGTCTGTGTAGCGCCGTAACGGCACAAAGAGGAGGCAACAATGAGCGCCGGGGAGGAGGGAGGGGGGGAGGAGGGAGGAGATAAATAATTTAATCCATTATCTACTCTGCAAAGCTCATCAGCACTGCTACACAATGGCCACGATTGAATTGCTGATTGCATTTCTCTCCTACCCTCCAGGAGAAAATGCCCATGCTCTGCTATGTTCTCTCAGTCTGCCAGCACAAACCGAGAGGGAGGGAGAGAGAGAGAGAGAGAGAGAGAAGGAGGGAGAGAGAGAGAGAGGCAGAGCAGGAGGGAAGGGATGGAAGTGAGGGAGAGACAGAAGAGTGTAGTGTCTTCCACCAAGGTCAAACTACAATGCAGCAATCTAATTAAGAGTATCAGAGAGTTTCCTGTATGGGTCAGCCTCCCTGTTGTGCTCACAGGCTCATATTGTCCATTATGTATTACATGGTGTACTGCTTGATGTAAGGGATGAATGTAATGCTAATTAAATCTCCGGACTTCATCTTGCCAATATTCCTTTTAAATGGTCTGTAAAAGAGTTGTAGAGTATTAACTTCCTGGCATTGTTTGACTTATAGTATGTTTTGTTTGGATTACTGTTCAAACAAAGAGGTAAAAAACAGAAAGAAAAATAAAACCTTTAGGATTATAATTGTGTGACACGTTTTCAGGCATTCATTGGCCTGAAAACGAGTGAACAGTATCTTCTTTAGTTATTACTTGCAATTTCAAAATGCTGCAAATTAGGTTCCGTTTGGCGACTTCAGCTGAGGGTTTCATTCCCCACTCAAAAATACTTCATTTATCTCAAAGGGAAATAAAATATTGTAACTCTTATCATCCAAATATGTTCAAAGAGTTGTGAAGACGGAAGGATCTTCGATAGTGGTCAGTCTTGGGACAAAGACTGTGAGTTGACATGATATTGGTATGTCACTGAAACATGTCCTGGACGACTCCATCAATTGCTGGTTAGAACTTCTTATCCACCTCCTTGGCTTTTGCCTCTCCTCTTTAAATCTCTGACTGGTTGTGTAGTTGAAAACTGGGCAGAGAGTTGTTGGAGTCGGGGATATGATGACCGTTATGACCGATGGAAGAGACGGTGTGAACTTCCTTCTTCTGTCTCTGCTCTTTGGTCCTGCATCTGTGAAGCTCGAGGTTTGGGGTCGTAGTTCGGGAAACATATTGAGCTTCTGAGATGCCAACCAGTTGTTTCCAGTGGTAAAAATGTTTTTTTTTTGTCACGATTTGTCACAGTCTGAAGGCAAAAATAATAATATTAATAATAAAACGGTAACAGCAAAAATCCTTCCAGCTGCTCAGCATCCCAAACCAGACGGAATAATTGTCCGAACATTCAAAGCCTCAACCCCTCCAAAAATCTGACCAAAATTTTACAACTACAAATCAGGGATAATGGAGAGTTTCTCCAACATGCTGCCGTCCTCAGGATGGAATTCAAGAATGTAAGCTTATTCTAATCCCCAAACTATTCCTATTGTGCCTAAATGATTGTGTTCTTTGAATTTATCTATAAAATGCATTGAAATTGGATGGACACCACCAGCAAACACAATGGTGTCTCAAAGTTAAATCTAAGTCTAAAGGTGGAAAACATTTTAAATATCCGAAATCAATAAACAAAACAACTTCAATAGTTGAAATATATTATTATTATTATTATTATTATTATTATTATTATTATTATTATTATTATTATTATTATTATTATTATTATTATTAATGTCCAGGATACGATTAACTCACTTTGAAACATAGGAGTAATAATTCCCAGTGTATTTTGCTTTTAAAATTCATTTCTATAATTAGAGCTGCAACTAATTATTTTAATAATCAACAATCAGACAAAAAAATGGACACATTCTGCAGATTTTTCTTTGAATTACTTAAACTTATTTTTAAAATAAGAAACGTTTTATTTCCTAAAATGCCATAACATACTGTTGTTACAAAAATAGACTTTTAACATCAACATGTGATGTTAAAAGTCTGCAAATGAAGCAGAAAGTTCAGCCCTTTCTGCTTCATTTGCCATCAACACAGAGTTGTGCTGATTGGTTGACTATTTTTTGTCTATTAAGCAGTTAATCATTGAATAGCAAAAAGTGCTTAATAAGAGATTTTCTTTAACAGAATTTGAGCTGGGTGAAGTCACCAGGTGTTTTTCTTTTTTTATTATCTTAAATGCAATATGTGAATATGTCTGCATGGTTTTGGCTGAATTACTCCTCTGGGCAGGTTGTTGTTTTTATGACTATTTACTCCAGGTAATGATTAATCCATTAGTTGATTATTTCAAATAATCCACTCATCGCGACCACCGATAATGTCGTAGTTAAATGTCTGAAACAGAAATCAAAACAGGCCCATGAAGGTGTCATGTGTTTCCCCTCTTGTTCTCATCATGACAGGTTAAAGTCGGGCAGCAGAGGCGACCGGCTGGAGGACGAGGCCAGGAGGGCAGCCAAGCTGCAGGGGGCCAGACTGGGACTGGACCACTTTGCCCAGTTTCTCAGCCTTCCAGTTACAGACACACTCAGACATGTCCACAGCCTCTTCCATCAGGTCAGTACCGATCGACGCATCATCATCACCATACAATACGCTGAGCTTTCTGAATTCTGCCCCTAAAAAGTATGAAAAATCTACAAATACTATTATAACTAAACAATATTTAATAGAAACTAATAAACTAATCACAACTAACTGAATTAGACAAAAAGTCACAAGAAAACAAAACTATAATGAAAACCCCCCAGACTATTATAACCTTGGCAAATATACAGTTTCCACATCATTATAACGGCGTATTAATGTGTTGAATTTTGAGGAAAGAGCAAAATTTAGAGTAAGGCTGTAACATAGAATGTGGAGGAAGTGAAGCGTTGTGAATACTTTCCAGATGTGCTGCAGTTCCTGTTTTATGTCGAACTAAATTCCTCTTTTATATCAGGATGGAGACGGACAGATAGACGTCAGACACTATGTCACGGCTCTGTCTACTGTACAGCGACCTCATAAACCCCTGGACACATTAAAGCTGGCCTTCCAGGTGAGAACCGCAGCCTCAGTGGTGCTGCTGGTGTTTGTGTGGGTCATTGGGGCCACTGTGCTAAAACGACCCGCCGCTGTGTTGTAGCTGTATGAGGACGACAGCGGGGGAGTCACAGGACACCACCTGACCGCCATCTTAGAAATAATGTTGGGAGTAAAGGAAGTGGAGCTCAGTCCTCTGTTCCTCGAACTCAAAGCTCAACACACAGCCAAGATCACTTATGGTGAGACTTTGTCATTTACTGCCTTACAAATGATTTACTTCACCGTTTTTATTGGGGTTTTATGTAATAAAAGCTTCATTGTGTCTCTGGAGAGATTCACACTGAAAACTGTTGACTGAATATGCGAATATGTAGCGTTTTCAGGTACACTGGATAAATGAAACCATGTGAGACGGTTTCTGTCAACATGTCTCAGTGTCTTCATCTGAGCTGCTGCAGCAGCTTCATATTTCTTGTCTTTACTGAAGAAGATAAATGCCACCTGCTAAGAATTTTATGCTGACCACATACTTTTTCTGCAAAGTGTTAAAGCTGTTTTTCACATCGTTAGAGATGTTTCCTTGACAAACATGTGGAGAACTTTGTTGGCATTGTGCTCATGTCAAAAAACATCAGCGCAATTTGGTGTTTCCATCAAGTAATTTAAAATCACACGTGAAGAAGTTTGTTCATGTGATAAGTTGATTAAAAAACATACCTTGCTGTCCTTCTATTACCACTTCCTGTCATCTTCATCCAGTTAATCACACGATTTGTGTGATGTGAAAATGGTTTCAGTTGCAGTTTTTGTGAAATACGCTAATTTCAATGCAAAAACCACTTCTTCCTAGTGTAAAAACTTTATTGAAAAGTGTCTTCCTCCCACCCCAATTTGACACCTTTCCATAAACTAATTTATTTTTGTAATTCCAATTTGTGCAATTTTATGGTCAATGGAAACACAGCTACTCTTTCTATCATGCTATAAATCTCGTTTGTCTTTAAAACAATCCAGAACATTTCAGATCCACAAACAGATTCTAATCTGTTGATGTTAAAGGATCTTTGTTTATTAACCACATGCTGTGTTTCCCGTTGCAGCTTTACTTCCTAAATCTCTTGAACCTGTTTTTGTCTCTTCCTGTTCCCTAGATGAGCTTCAGTGTCTCATAAAGAAACATCCACACTTCTCTGTGGATTGCCTCAGTTTTAAGGATCATCCTCGTCGCATCGATCAACTCAACTACTGCAACGGACACAACAAAGACGACTAAATAACAGACTCCGTGTTCTTGTGCCTGGTTTGATGGTTCTATCCAGATGTTGTGAATCACCTGCACCTTCTGTGCCTTAAAGTGCAGGAAAAGAAAGAGAAAGTCTTCATTCAGTTTTCTCTCTTTTGTTTTAGAGCATAGAAGCATTTTTAAAAGAGTATATATAAAAGATGAACAATTTCTTATACCAATATTAAAAAATGTAAGTCAGTTTTATAGTTTTCTTTAAGTAGAAAGCTCTCAGGTACAGCTCTGTCAGTCACTTATGAATGACAGAGCAACATTCCCAGTGAAAGAGAAAAAAAACAATTAAAAAGAAATGTTGTTGCTTTCCTGTAACATCAACAGCTGTTGATGCTATGAAAGGAGCAAAACTGGTGTGGTGGTTTTATTAAATTTGTTCTCCTAGAACTGGTTTAAAACAAACAGTAAACTGTGAGAATGTGAAAAAGGCTCAACTTCCTTAAGGGCTGACAAAATGATACTGTTAAAGAATATCTCAACTCTGTGGCCTTCTTTACAAATCAATTTTGTTAGTTGGGGAAAAGGTTCATTTTTTTCCAGAAGTTGTGATGAAAAGACATTTTTCACGCTGTGGCTGCACCGACACGTTTCTCTGTTTCTGAACATGAATCTGAACAACCATCAGATTTCAGAACTTTTATTATTGTACAATTAAAATTCTTTCACTTGTAACATTGACAGTTTCTGTTTATGTCCACCAGGTGGCGCTTCGCTTTTCCTCAATCAAAATGTCACTTCTCTGAAACCGGAAAGCAGAATTTAAACTTAGACCCATAATGTCTCCATCATTGTTTTATTTTCTTTCTTACATTCTTTGTTCCTTTTCTCTTTCTCAATTTTTCCTTCCTTTCTTCATACCTATGAACAAATTAAGTTACTTTGTTCATTTCTCACTCATAATTTTTTCTCCTGTGTTTCTTCCTGTTTACCTGACTAATTACCAACCATTATTCCTTCCTTCCTTGCTTTATTGTCCATTAGGCTTCGGTGAACATTTGTATTTCCATTTTAAAAGTGGAATTAAAATGAAAGGAGCTTCACAATCTGGAAAAAGTATTAAATATTTATAACAGGAAGGAACCTTGTGTCTCAATCTGCTTATATTAGTTTCTTCAGAGATACATAGAAAGTATAGGCAGTTTAGATTGTCATCTGCTCTCAGTCCAGATGGTGGCGCTAAACCCCTGCGCTACACATACAAACCGAAGAGCCTCCCATGCACCGGTGCCCACCTGATGGACAGGAAAAGCATTACCTCATCCCTTCCTTTCATTCCTTCAGGTAAAAATAGACAGATTAAGCCTGAGCTTTGATGAGCCAAACCTGCAGAGGAGGTGTGGAAGCAGGGAGAGAGGGATCGGTGTGGAGGAGAGAGACTAAATGGATCGTTCTGCTCCAAATCCAATCCCTAATAGCTTGAGGGAGGGAGGGCAGAGAAGGGAAGGAGGAGGAAGAAGAAAACAGTAAAAGAAAGAGGAGAGGCAGACTGGAGATATCACGTCCAACAATTAAGACCAGCCTTCAGGGGATGAAGCAGCAGCAGCAGCTTTGTGGAGAACATATAACTTCCTCTCTGCAGTCATCCTCACATTCTCCTGCTTCAACAAAAGTGGCTCCAGAAAATCATAAGAAGGATTTAAATCTGGTTGAGGTATTTAGAAAACCGTCTCCACTTATCTTGTCAAAGAAAAAAACTAAATATTTCTTTATGGTTCATCCCAACCTGCATCCCCAGTCGCTGGAGATAACTGGTGACTTCTGTCAGACAGGGCCGAGTCCAGCACAGCTCGGCTGAAATTTGTAATGAAGATTAATTTGGCATCATTGACTACAAGTATCGTTTATGACGGTGAATCTGTTCACCCTTCCAGGAAGTGTGCAATCTCATAACTTGTGATCCTCTCCAACAAGCAACAGTGGATAAACTGGATTTACTTTAGTGTTTTTAATGAATTAAACTATGTGAGCAGGTGTCCTGGTGGGCAGCCTCTGCTTCAACACATGACCCTCCAGCCTTTGGAGCTCGTCTGCATGTTGGAGCCGCGTTTTTATTAACCATAGGATTATGCAAACTGAAAATACAAACTTGAATTTGCTTAATGGAAAAACATGGCATTTTTGGGGGGGAGGGAGAAATCCAAAGCTTTTGAGCTTGGATGAGGCAGTTCTTTGGTTGTATCTAAATAGACGCACTATTTTCTCATGACACGAGTGACGTAATCAGCGGCTGGGAACCACATTGGGAGAATATGGACAAAGACTCACAGCTAGTGATTCAGTTTCACCATTAGTTGTAGGACTTTGGCCCTCGAACTGATCTGGAACCTCAGCTATTGAGAGACAACAGCTTGTTGGACTCAACAGGTTTACATTTTAGCTAACGTTTTGCTGTGACGAATGTAAGGTACCATCCTGATACTATGAAACTAACCATAAACAACCATCCTCCACTGCAAAGAAAGAAGTGCCATGTTGAACTAGACGAAGCGTTTGGAATTGTTTGGAAGCGTTTGGAAGCGTTTGGAAGCGTTTGGAATCGTTTGGAAGCGTAGCCACCACAGACCGAACGACTTCGTTCATTTCCACCATTAACATTGTTCAAACTATAGACAGATTACATTTCTAGCATGGTGTAGAAAATCAACGTCACAGTTCACAACTTTTCCTTATCCTACATGAAAATAGATAAGACGAATTTTGTGCTTGGTTTACAATGGTTGTAATTATATGACCAGTTCCTTAAAAGTCACCTTGAACACACCAACCCCAATAAACATGTCAACACGTTGTATCAGAAAATGCTCTACTTTTTAATCACATACAGCCAAATAAAACGCATTGAAGTTTGCATTAGAAAAAAACGTTAAAGGGTGTTTTCATGGGAACTGTGAATCATGTTTAGTTTGTAAAAAAGCTGGGGCAGCTCCACACGTAATAGCTGTTATGTGTCCTTGTGTTAAAGTCTAACTTGAAAGCTGGATAATCTCCTCTTCAGCTGTCAAATCTCGTCTTTTCAACTCTATTCAACCAGCGACTGCAGCTACGTCTTGGCTCCGATTTCAGAGCCACGTTGCTGTTGAGTTGGCGTTATTTAAATATTTCTGCTTCTCAACGGATTTAAGCTGTGACCTGATTCTGTTAAACTATTCACTGTTAAAGAAAGAATATATTATTGGAGGTGTGGTGGCGAGTTAGTGATTGATGACACACAGAGAAAATGTCAACTTTGCTAGAGGTTTTGCATCGTTTGTTGCAGCTGACTGCTTGTATTGCTGAGTAACTTATTACCCGATTGTCACCGATTTCATTTTATTGATGTTTAAATATTGTGCTATTAGATATTTATTTTTTTAATCATACCTAACTGGCTTTCCTGAAAGCCCATTTTCACCAGACTATGTGGCAAAAGTTCAAATTCAACCACAATCTGTGGCAAATCATGGACCTGCGATTAAATTTTCACAATGAAGCACAAGAGTTTATGAACTGTAATTCTTGGAGGAAGAATAGTGGGGACTTGGTTTCTCTGCTCAAATAAACAGCCATTATTTTCACATCTAAAAACAAAGTTCTGTACTCCAGCTACTTTCATGTAGAAATCAGTATGTGCTGGGCAAACTGGAACAAGCCTCCCACTCCAGAAGCACAACACCTCCAAATTGCACATAACATTCTCAATACTCCAGCACTTATAACACTTATCCTCCTCCTTTAAAGTTGCAGTGTGTAACATTTTTCATAAGAACATGATTTTTACACATTTGCCTAAGCTGTCATGTCATGATGGTATGTTATGAGACAGATAATCTGTGAAAAGATCGACTTCCTCCACCTTCTTCCTGAGCTACTATTGGAAGAAACACACTGCTCCCAACCAAAATCAACCAATCAGAGCCAGGAGGAGAATCATGGCACTGTTAGTCATTCTCATGTACTGACTGCTAAATGTAAACAAGTTACCATTGCAGGAAAACGTTTATGTGCCGACATCGGAGGCTGTGCAGCAAAGTGCCACACGAGACTCACATCTCGGCTGACTGGTTGTTTCTAACAAACACTAGGAGAAGCAGAGGACCTCAGATTATTCACAGATTATCTGTCTTATGTTATACTGTCACGACACAGTGACAATTTCAACAAATATGTAAAAAAATATATTGTTCATGAAAGTCACATACTGCAGCTTTAAGTATTTTTAATAGGGATGTCAGATGTTCAACTTCCACAGTCCCCTATCAGGGTTTCCTAATAACTGCTTAATAACTAAATACCAGCTGCCCTTTGATAGAACTGATTGCTTTGATATAAGCTTCAAAAAGCTTTAGAAAGGATTCCAGCACCAAGGCTGAACATCTCCGTTTCCTTTATCCAGTAAGAAGGATTTTTTTCCGTTTATGCTTTAAGGTTTATATAGACTATAGACGAATAAACTCCAAGCTGTTCACGTCTGTTGGTTTTGCTTGCAGAATATTTCCATATTCACACTTGTTTACGAATGTTTTCTGGCCTTTTCTGTTTCCATCCATCTTGGCATGCTAAAAATGCAAACACCAGCCAGCTGTGAATTAGCACAACTTGTCTTCACACTTAAAGCAGCAACATGCGCTCTCAAGTGTTTCCTTCCTCCTTTGTAACAACTCGGCTCATTTAAAAACCGTTGCAGCTTTCAATACTGAACAGGTTATTTATTTTTGACTCAATCCTAAAGATCTCAGAGGAGCAAAGGGACAAAATAATCAGCTCTGCTACTTCAGACATTCACTGAAAACAGTCGAGTCTGAAAACTGTGTTGTTATTAATTAAATACAAAAAGTACGTTTTGCTGCTGAGTTCTGAGTGAAAAGCATATTTGTAGCCTAGCAGGTTAATAATTTTTAAACCAAAGATTAGTAGACAAGAACTGTTTATGAAACGTTTTATTAGATAAATGTCTAAAGCAGGTGTTCACAACGTGGCCCAGGGGCCATTTGGCCCCCAACTACAGTTAAAAGAATAATACAACTTTGTCCTGTTCAGTCAGGTGGTTGATGGAGATGCAGATGTTTTATTTGTAACCAGACTAAAATTATTAGAGGTAATATTCTTACAAAGGGAAAATATTAAGTACCGTATTCATGGTTTTACAATCAAGCTTTATCATAAGTAGAGCCACGTTTATCCAGAGACTTTTACTAAAAAAACGACTTTGCTGAACCCGAATCTGCTTTTATTTATCAAACAAGTGTTTTAAAAGAAATTAAACCTAAGCGCTGTTTTTGTAACCCATAATAAATTTACTAAAACAACGAGCCCCCCAAATATCTGAGAACTAGTTTATTTTCTGCTAATACCAAAAATGTATATATGTATTAATGTTTTGTATTTACAGTGAGTAAGAACCATTACCTACAAAAGGAAAATTCAGACCAATGAATTTGCTTGATTTTATTCTTTAATTTTCTTAGCCTCAGTACTTTTGACTCGCGGATTTTGGCCCAGGAGACAAATTGTTGGACACCCAGATCCAAAGGTGAAATGAAATTGCTGAAAACCTGTTTCCATGTTTTTCAGTTTCAGAAACAGAACGATGTAGGTGTTGCATGTTCTAAATTATTCTGAGTCACTTTCCACATGTTCATGGTTCAATCTACTCACTTTTGAACATCTATCCTGTCACATCCAACAGTATAGCTCTCTCTCTCTTTATATATATATATATTTCTTGTAAACATCAAATGTCAGAAGCAAGGAAATTAAAAAGAAATCCTTAGAAGGAGGAACAAGCCCCCTGCTGCTTTAGTCACAGCGATCCAATTACATCAAAACCACGCCAAGAGGAAAGTGCCAAGGGCAAGGCTGCTTTTTCCAAGAACTCTTCAACCCTGTTACCATTACGGCTACAATGATTAGATGGATTCTAAGCTGGGAGCATTCAAAAGCTTGATTAAGATGGTTTGGAGTTTGGGAGAAATGGCCTTGTTGACAAGCAGCTATAAAAGCCTTTCAACTCAGCCATTTGAAGAGGAATCCACACAAAAAGCTGAGGAAAATGGCTCCATGCACATGTGTGCTCTGAGTGCACCATATTGATGGTCGATGGCTTCCACTCATAGAATATTGCCACATTCTTTATGCTTCTCCACTGCGTTGCCTATATGAGGCACTGAAAAATGCATTTGATTAAGGGCCCCTTGGCACAAAAGACGCACTATGGAGTCCATTAGCCACAGAGACAAGCAAGGAGGAAATGCTTGTGTTCGGAGACGGAGAGGTGTAAAAAGGAGCGGAATTATGGTTGAAAGGTTCAAGGCGAGCAGCGAGGAAATGAATCAGAACTCTGTTTGATGTGATTGTCTGGGAGGAAAAGAGACGAAGAGCCCATGAGGCAGAGCAGGCAGCCGGCAGAGCAGGCAGCCGGCAGCACCGCCGAGCCGGTCGGCCGCTCTGACCAGGCGAAGCGGAAGCACAAGGACAATTACAGAGATGACAGATGCTAGGAGCCAACATGGGACAGGATGCAAGCACAGCGAAGGAGGGGCAGATCAGACCAGCATTCTCTTCACGTTGTCATCTGTCATCAATCCAATATGGCAGATTGTTGAGACTCTGTTTCTATATAAAGCTGGTGGATCAGGGTGAAGCATTGGGAAAGGGGAGCGTTTAATACAGAAGTGCAATTCATTAGAATGACATTTTGGTTTGTTTACCAGATCACCTGACTCACTAGCTGCGTTTGAAACACAAACTCTGTCGATATTGCACTAATGTCAAACTATTTTGCAATTGCAGCGTTATAAAGAAATAAAAACAATCAAAAATCACATGTAAATAAGTTTGTTCACGTGATAAGTCGTTAAAAAAACGCATCGGCATCATCCTCCAGCTACTTCCTGTTTGTCGTCTTTCTGCTTTGCGCCAGTGGCAACAGCCGGATGATCACATGACTTGTGTGATGCGAAAAAGTGTTTTCATTGCAGTTTTGCAAAATTAATTTCAATATGCCAAAAATCATCCCATCCTAGCACCAAAAATGTTTACTAAAAAAGTCGTTTTCTGGAAATTGGTGTCCTGTTAAGCACATTTATTTTTTAGAAATGTCAGTTTGCGCAACTACATGGTCAATGGGAAAGCAGCTACTGCTACAATGTGCAACATTCAATTCATTCCTGAAATCACGAGTCAAATCAAGCGAGGATCTTCCAACAGCTGAATGAACAAAACATGTCTCCTCTTCTCATTTTCAACGTTTTTATTGTTATCGCTTTACACCCTGCTGGAAAACATCTCTTCAAATGTCCTCTAAATCTGTTAGTGTGTGTCTGAACAGGTAGACGGAGCTGATCAGAAGGCGCATGCAGGTCTAATTCATCATTTCCAGTTAACGCAGTCATATCATCCCTCTGGTAAAAATAAAAAAAACCAAACCGGACGGGTCGTCATTCAGCCCGCAGCCTGCTGTCCGGGGAGACCAGTGAGGCTGAATGTGCTTGTGAAAACATCCATCCAGCCTTCAGCATGGCTCCTTTTCACCGCTGCCATAATTACCACTGTGTGAGGGTAACCAACAGTGGCGGATCTCATTACACCATGATATGGGTCCCGTCTGCACATACAGGCAACACATACACCACCTATTTACATATGAATGGATCCCGTTTTGCACACACTCATCTAGCCGCCCACACACAAAGCTATAGTAGCATTTACATATAAAAGTGCTAATGTGCGACACACACGCATACACAACCACCTATTCATACATTCACCACACACATACGGGCTACTCATAAATTTAGACACTTCCGTCAGAAGGCCTTCACCAGCCGACAGGGATATGAACCCAATATAGCATCCCAGAGATAAGCTGGTGACTCTGGAAGCAGAACTAATATTATTTGCACGGTGTTGAACGTTTATCTGGCACCGCCTGCAAAGTGATGGTTCGGTGTCACTTTTGTTTAATAATGATGTGCCAATAGTAATATGCCTGCTGGCTGGAAACCTATTACAGTTCAAAAGATTATCCAAATACAATCTAATTTGGAATATTGCGTTTTGACAGGCTGTGACTGCAGGAGGTGGGATGGTAATGCGATATTTTCTTTCCTTTTTAAAAGATTCCAATTAACATTTTTAATGCTCAACAAACCGATGGTGACGGCAAAATATGCAGAGGTGTTTGACTGAGCTAAATCTCCTGATGGGATTCGGAGGAAGAAAACAGAAAAAAAAAAACAGGAGCGAAAAAAATAACTTCTGCTCATTGCTAACTTTTGATTAGCTTAATGACGTTTGGACTTTTCCTGTCAGTTGACTTTGAGATCAGAAAAAAAGGGGAAAAAAAGTTAATCTTCAAATACTTTGTAGGAGAGGAAATCGGGACCTTGGAAACAGAAAAGCTCTTATTTGTCTTTCGTTGTTTGAATCAGAAAAGGAAGTTGCCTTCCGTTGTTTGTTTAAGCTAGCAGATAGCGGCACCTCAATACATACGTTTATACTCCCTTATATCCCACATTGGAACCACAAACCACAAAGTATTTTATTTCCATTTTATCTTTTAGATTAGCATAAAAGCAGTGCGTAATCGCTATGGTTACACTTGTATGTTGCTGTGGTGCATCTCTACTAGCCTTGCAAATTTAGAAACAAAATATGTTGTCAATGCTTCTTTCAAATTAGCTTAACCTCAGATTGATTTGAGAGTTCTCCGAAAAGCACATTTGAATTTTCTAAGAACAATTTCTCAATTGGTTTTCAATCTGGACTTTGGCTAGACCAGTTTAACAAAAAATGCTTTAATCTAAACACCTCCATTGTAGCTTGGGTTCAGGGTCGTTGCCCAGGTGAGTTTTATATATTTTCAGCATTTTAAAAGGGCAATGTTACGTAAAAGTGACTTTATAATATGATATGTTATTCCCTCATCAAATCATACCTGCAGTGTTGCTTTGACTCTTTTATGCATGTTTGAAAAATACTTTAATCTCTCTCTCAACCATTCAGCTGTGCCAAACACCTGGGTGGACCTAGATCCCACTTCAAGACAGACCTCCTCCTCAGACCTGCAGTTTCCAAACTTCTGTGCTTCCACCTCACATTTCTGCCCTCCCCTGTGACTCCCACACTCAGCTCCTTCAGACTAGCCAAGCAGCAATTAGCACCTGGTGGAATTGTGCGTCCTGAGCTTATTTCATGAGCTACTTTTGAATGAGACGCTGGTAAAAATGTTAAAGGATTAATGGAGGAGCCATATTGTGATGACATCCTGAAGGTAGTTTCAGTAAGAGCAGAAGGTTCTTAAAGGGACAGAGGCCCAATTTCAAGCAATTAAATGACATCACAAATTATATTTTATATATACAGCATTTTTACAACTGAAGGTGACGCACTTATTTGATTATGTTATAAAATTTCACCACTCGTCAGGAGAACGCATAAAACTGCCCCTTTAATACATTTTGAAGGCGTTTTTTCGTGATGGATAAGATTACATCCAAACTGAAATGGATGTAATCCTAGGAAATAGAGGAGCTGCTGTATATTTTGAGAATTAATATCAGGATATAAAGCATACGACTCATGGATTTGAATACTTTCCTTTGCAAAGCCATAATTATTCAAAACCTTCAAACCTGCAGCCTTGAATTTAGCTCCTTCTGTCACCTTCGTCTCATAAATACTTAAACTACAGCAGAACAACAGAGTAGATTAAACGGAGGAGGAAGACAGACTGTTTTTCCAAGTTATTAAAGCTAATAATAAAATCCATCCTGCATAGTCTAACATTGTTTTATATCATCAATATCTTGATGTTGAAAGTGTTCCTGAGGTTATGTTGTGATGAAGTGTTTTTAATTTACCCCCATCCCTCCACATTCTTCCTCTGTTCCCCCCTCCTCCCCCCCCTCAGCTGGTCACTTTCCTCCTTTCACTCACTTATTTCTTGCTCTTTGCATGACTGACTCATGACAGCCAGCAGGGAAGCTGTGAGTTGTTGCTTCAATCAGGACGGAGGTAACGGCTGCAGTAATATCACAGGCGCAAAATTATAAGGTTTCCACTCTCTTCTCCATTACCCCTGAATTTAAAAAAAAACATATTGAACTTTGTAATTTCTACGTTTGCTGCCGTAGTTTCTCTTGCTGTGTCTGTTTTTTTTTAATTTTTTTTTATTTTTATGATGTGTTTGAAAGTGAAAACAGCAAACAGCTGGTGTGTACCTGTCCTGTTAATTTATGCAGAGTTCCAGCTCACAGGTTTGTTGTTGAGCTTATGCTTTCACACCTGGCAAGAACAGTTATTTGACTGCAGAAAAGGCTTTATATTTTATTCTATTAATGGACATTTTCTGTTTTGTTTAAACAGCCTGAGCCAATAATTCATTCATTGTTTAACCCTCTGATGTGTTAGTGGGTCTTTTTTGACCCGGTGAGGTCATTTTTCTGCAATATCTTGGTAATGAAAATTTTTTGTAATTTCATATTCCAGGTATTCCTCACAAACATGTTTCTAATATCATGCAATTCAAATGAATCAATATATTCTCTCTCTGGTTCTTTGGGCTTTGAAACTGTTTTTCTTCACTCTTTGTTAAAGAAACCTTTCCACAACACTCCCCACACAATTATAATTTTTTTGCCATTTTGTTTTAACCTATGATGTTTTCTCAAAAATTGTATACAAATGAATGAGGACATACATTCATTTTCATGCTAACAATGTTATAAAACTGTGTTGCTTCCAATATTTTTAAGTAATGAACAGATGACTTTATTTCGCATTTCCATGGTTGTCAAACTGTGATACAAGCATCACGGGTTATTTTCAGATTTTTCCAAAGCCAAACTACATCCAAAAGTTGTGAAGTAGTTTTAGCTACTGACATGTCTGTTGAATTGTCCCCTTCTCTGGGTTCTTGGAAGCCGTTTAAGAGGCTGAGCATGTGGTGAAGCTGTAAAAACTCAGCTCCTCACAATGAAGCCAAAAACCACCGTGGAGAAGAATCTCCCAATGATGCCTTCCTGTGTGCAAAGTGAAAAGATGTTTTCAGCATCAACAAGGTTGACAAAGTCTTGATCCACTTGGTCCCACCCTAAGTAAACTGCTTGTAATTTGAGAGAAATCATTTTGTTCTCGTGGTTCTTTGATCTGATTCAGTGTCAACAAGCGGATAAAATCCCAAACACAAAAACTGAGTTCTCTTTCATTTTAGACTATTTAAAAATCTTTTTAAATAAGATGAGGACAAAAAGGCAAATTTTTCATGAAGACTTTTTAGCATATCAAAACCAAACCAGCTTTAGTTTCAAAGAATTTGAAAGGGAGCGAGCTTCTCTTAAAACAACAACAAAACAAACAAAAACAGCATAGTAGTATAATTTAGTTTTTCAAAGTTTCACACCTGATTGGTGTGATTAACTCAGCACGGTTTCTTGTATAGCATTGCTAAAATATTTCAAAGAAAAAGCAGCCTTGTAAGCTCCAATACCTAGACACAATGGTACTTGACATGCTATTGGCTGTTTTTTTCCATGCAGCCAATCCTGAAGCAGCTTTTACTTGGTGCTGATTGGCTGTAGCTCCAAGGCTGAAGATAAGGGAGCGTCTGCATTAGTACCACGATAATTTTCACTGTGTGTATTTATGGATATCAACATATATCCTGTGTTTGGACTATTAAATTACACAGTTATAAGGGTTTCAAGTTTTTGTGGATTTTATCTAGGCCAGTAAATACCAAGGGTTCACCGATCTGGACATTTTAACACATCGCTAACAACTGGTTGTTATGGTATTTGGTATTAAGCTTTTGCTGTCATGCCAATATTTCCATAAAAATAACTTTCACCCATTAAATAAAATTGCTACAGCAAGTTTCTAAGGAAAGTGTTTGTTTAAACAGTTAAATTGAAGGGAAGTAAAACATATATGATTCTTTTTTTTGTTTTCCTTTTCATTTTTCACTTTCATGTTAAAATCAAAGATGTGTCAAAACCAAGAACTGATGGAAACTCCAACTTGGACGTTGGAGTTTCCTCCTCCCAGCAGGACGACTTCATCTTCAGACGGCGGAACATCAGCACAGCTCAGACTGAGGGGCTTTTTAAATGTGAAGAACTTCCTGTTAAATCAAGTGCATGCGGAACGACCAGAGCGCACGAGTTTGAAGCTGCAGAAACATTCTCAAGAGACGCATTCTTCCCCTGACCGGCCGCCGCCACCCTACTGTACATACATCAGCCTTGTGCATGCATGCAGCGCACTGTGACCTACTGTAGAGTATTTCATGGTGATGAATTGAACATTACGCTGCCTGGATAAGAATTTGGCCGCCGCGTGTGGATAGATTGAGCTGTGGCTGCAGATGGAAATAACATCTCCTCATGTCGTGATGTGTGAGACATCAGCGTCGTGGACCGTAACCGTTTCTTCAGCAGAATTCTGATGAGCTCATCGGCGCTGTGATTGCCTGCTGCTGCTACTTCATTTGTACTGGAACTGTGCCTGCGTCTCTGGTTCCTTTAGAGGAACATTTTTAATTTCTACCTGCGTGTATGTG
The DNA here is from genome assembly GCA_903067075.1 of Micropoecilia bifurca. Lineage (NCBI taxonomy): Eukaryota > Metazoa > Chordata > Actinopteri > Cyprinodontiformes > Poeciliidae > Micropoecilia > Micropoecilia bifurca. Next base: position 19,394 of record CAEGAF010041412.1, on the reverse strand, counting down.
ATTGTGGGGGGGGGGGACGCATTAGGCCCATTGCAGATATCAGAAGAGTACATTTCTGCTTAAAAACAGATGTTTTGAGATTCATTCCAGAAATTCTCTAGGAAAAAAACTTGTACATTTGCTTAAAGGGGAAAAAACCTCCAACATCTCTGTTTTTCAATCAAATGTTTTTGTGCTAGGATGAGGTGGGTGTTTTTGGTCATATCTAAATTGGTTTATTTTGCAAAACTGCAATGGAAACACTTTTTGTCACATAACCAGCTATCAGATGTTACTGCTGGTGCAAACCACGAAGAGGAAGATGACCGGAAGTATTTGGAAGACCAGCTACACTAGCACTCTACAAACAGACCCCTCCTCTCACACCAAGTCAAATGTACATAAACCATAATGTAGTTGATATTTAATTACTTTCATTCAGCACACTGCCTACTCTGATGCCAGGGACAACCCAGAAGTAACATTAGAATCATGGCAGCAAACCAGCAAAACGCAAAGAACTTTTCACAGTATTTCCCCTGAACTAACCGACTGTTGAGTTGGATGAAGATAATTTTAGCTAAAAGATGACTAGCTAGCTAATATCAATACAGCACCTTAAGCTTTTTAACAAGTAGCCTGTAGGCTACTGGTGTTGTTGTCTATGTTCAGCTACGATTCATTTTGCCCCCAAAAAAGGTGACCCCTCCCCCTCGCCCCCCGTTCGTATAACAGGGAGTCTCTAAGAATCCACCCTCCTGCCCCCCCTTCGCTCACACACATTGTTCAACCAGACAGCTATTTGTAAGCCATAGGGGCCCAGAAATAGTTTGGAAACCATTGGGAACCACCGCTGTAGAGTAACGTTCTACTAAACATTCTGCAAATACGCATGTCCCCAAGGACTGAATGCCGAATTGCTGTGGGTCCACTGTGATTGTAAAACACTTATTAACCTTTATAATGTCTATGTCACATCAAAAAATACTTTGTAAGATTTTGTGGCTTTGCAGTGGGCCCCACCCGTCACTCTCAGACTCTGGTATATCAGGATATGTTGCAGATACACACTCCCATATATTTCTCAGGACCCTGTAACTTTCTTCCAAGGCCATTTGAATAGGAGATCACATCACAACAAGGTTCACATCATGTTCAAGGGCAGATATAAAAAAGCAGTCCGTATCCCTATCGCCAATATTCCCCTTTTACCAAGGTCTCGCTATTACCAGAATTCATACATTATACACACAACAAAGGAACAGATGCTGTTGATACTTGTTGTTTGTCATTTCTCCATGTCAAGCGTTCATTTACTGACAAGGATCAGAGGAACAGGTGCTATTACTGCATATTAACACCCGTTTCCAGGATCATCTCCAAGTGGCTGCCACACAGTCATTCTGGAACTTAATAATAATAATTTCTATGTGGTATTCATGACGTTGTTCTCTGGTTGGGTCTTGTCAAACTAAACTAGGTTCCACATGTTCTTTAATTTCCCTTCTGATTAAGCAAAATTTCTTTCTCCCTTTGCCTGCCGGTGTGAGTTAAGCTGGTAACCTAGGTGACCAGGCTCCAACCTGAGCCCTGAACAAGTAGTAACTGAAGGAAGATGAGAATATGGATACTACATTACAGCAGCTGCAGATGTTTTTACACCTGCCAGGTGTTGACTGCGATGTGCTGATTGACACATCGCAGTCAAAAAGCTCAGTGAATTTTATGTGACACAATACGATGCAACGTCATTCATGTAAAACTTTTAACACAACACTAAAAACAATTCAAACATTAAAACCACCACTAAAAGCTGAGTGAAAAGCCAAGGAGGAGGGAAAAAAAATTGTTTTCCAGGCACATAGTTCCATTTTTAGCATGATCAAGTAACCAGAGACGTGTGCAGATTGATCGGCTGCCGATCATAATCAGACAATTTCCGTGAAAAAGTGTGTGACTGGTGATCCCCGATCACGGTCTTGTGTTGCTGATCACACAAACTGATCACCTATATCTCACTATGCATTAAAACTTTCTAACATAAGAAAAATAATGTCTTATGCATGAAAGAATCAAAGCACCATTCCAGGAATTTGATGAGGGAATAACATTACAACAATGTAAAGCTCAAAAAAGTCCATTTTTACATGGTATTGCCCCTTTAAGACTTGAAAAAGATTCTTAGTTGACCTGAACTTTGACTGGGCCATTTTAAACCAGGTGCAAAAGTCAAAGTACAGGATAAAAAAAAGATATTTAACTTCCAAAGCATAGAGGATTTTAAAAACTAAATAGCTTAATAGAAAGTTTGGTTGAAGCACCACTTCACCACTGGAAGCTTTTTTATTTCAGGATGCTTTTCTTGGTATCTGGGCCAACCTGGCATGGAAACAGTGATCAGCTTTCACACCACCTACGGTCTTTGGCTGACCAGATGATAATTTACAAAATGTTCTAAAATTCTATGTGTTTGTTGAGAGCAGGAAACAGTTGGAAATATCTCTGGCTCGAAACTAAACGCCGCCATCAATAATTCCCCCCAAGCAGCAGCACGCCGGGAGGTAACTGCTTGGCTGGAGGACTTTCTGCATTTTGTAATATCAAACGTAAACAGCAGATGTGATGTCATGGTACCACATCCACGCCGCCGACTCAGAGGAAGCCAGGGAAGCAGCTAGTTCTGCTCACACACAACCACGCCGGCACATTTGGACAGCGATGGCTGCCAATCATCTGTCCAGACGGCAGCCGCAATCCTCAGCTTCCCACAACAGCGTGACTCACTCTCTGAGGTCCTGCGGTCCGTGGAGCGAGTCGGCTTCCATCTTCACAGGAAACGTTGGCTCCGCTTTCAGGTTTCACTCCCCTCATCCGCACTCACTAATAAAGCTTTACCAGCTGAAATCAACATAAAGGATGAAGCGGGAACAGAGAACCTGGGGATTTTATTTTGTGACACAGATGGCAACTTTAACGTTGAAAAAGTGTTCACACCCTTTGAATTTTAAGAGCGTTTCATTTAATAGACCAACACAAAGTAAAAAAAAATGTATTTGGTGCAGAACAGATTGTTACAGGACACCTTTCCTGCCAATAATCATCACCATCTACAATAACTGAAGAATTTGGAATTAATACGAGTAACAACAACAATTAATTTATCTTTGAGATCAATGAAGTATTTTTGAAATTGATTTGTAAAAGTAGTACACCTGGTCTTCAAATATAAAAAGTGGTTGAATAGAAAAGCGGGCCACCTTTCAGTTTTAGATATTCAAACAAATCTGCTTGAGTATCTAATTAATTAATCGAGTTAATATTAGGGTGTTTTCAGACTCGACAGTCCAGTAGACTTGTTCAATTTGGGACCAAAGTTTGTTATATTTTCAGCTGCTGTGTTAAACGAACCAAACATGTTCCCCTCCTCGCCTGTGGAGGCTCTGCACCAAGAACCACTGAAGAAGACAGGAGTGCAACTTCCTTCTTCTCTAAATGTAAACAAAAATAGGAGGTTAGGTTGTAGGAGTCTTTTGTTTTTGGTAAAAGACCATGAGTCATTTCTCCTGCTAGCGCCGGGAGAAATGTTTTTTTTTGTTGGTTATTGTTACCCAGAATACAATGCGCCTTAGTTCACTTCCTGCTTTTGGAGTGGCCTGCTGTCTGCTTGGCATTCACATCTGCCTTTGAACCACGCCAGTGTCCACTTCTACCAAACAGAGACCTAAGTTTTAGGCAGACAAGAGTTCGATTTTTGGTCCACATTGGAGTTGGATTGCGCATTTACACCTCCCCAAACGAACCAAAGTTTATGGACAAATGAAGTGGAGTTCAATTAAAGCGGATTAAACTGGGCTGGTGTAAATGAACTCTTGTCGTAAAGACAGATACTCTGTGAAGGCAGCAGAGGTCTGCTAGCAAAAACTGGCAGACAAACAGCCTCACAACCATCTGTTGATGGGGAACAATTATCATTCAGAAGATAAACACACAGACAAGAGGGAAAATGTGCATCTTCCATTTTACTGCATTTGGTAATTATTCATGACAGAACTAAATCTTAATGAACAATGTTTTCTCTTCATTGAAAGTATATTTTCAACAATCCAATAAGATCCAATTAAAGTGCTTCAGCAAAAGAAGTGAAAAGCTTCAGGGTCAAAAGAAATGCAGAACAAACAGGACTGTGAGAATAAAGTGTTGACCTGAAATAAATATGGATTACGTTTAACTGTCTGAGCACATTCTGTCTCGACTGGCGAACATTAAGTGTCTCTCTTGTTAGTATGCGACTTGGGAGACAAGACGGGATGACTCACCTCCAAGAGAGTGAGTCATCCTGTTAAAGCAGCAGAATGTACTCAACCGGACACACACACACACACACACACCTTCACACACACACACACACACACACACACACACACACACACACACACACACACACACACACACACCTCACAACCACATTATACAGAAACACTTTGCATACAGTATTTGTAGTGTTGATATTTAATGCACAATGTTTTACATCTTGCTGATTCTAACTGGTTGTGTAAGTAAAACAAAAACAAGGGATCTATCCCACTCACTCCAGTTTGACTTTATTTCACCTTTCTAAAACATTTAAGGTCAAATAAATTATTTTATGCATCAAAACCAGATAATGAATGTCTAAAAACACTGAAGTGAATTGACATAGTTCAAACAACCTAGTTTGACAAAAATATGTGCTTAAATGGTCAGTTTAGCTAAGCAATGTTTACACAAATGGCAAACTCCCATAAATACCCTTAAAAAGGGTTAAACCATAATAATTTTAATAATTTGCTTTAAAGACCAACAAAACATAAATTTTGAACTCGTATTAAATCAAAATACATTGGAGTTTTAGTTCTTTATGTCTGCATTTACACTGCAGCCTGAAGTGACACAATTCCAATTTTTTTTCTCCCTAATGTGACTTGTAGGTGATCTTTTTATGACAGTCAGATACTTTTCAAATGCTACTCTATTCAAATGTTGCATTAATCTGACCTGAACGTCACTGATGCTCACCAAATGTCACTATTCTGCGCCCTGACTCAAGCAAACCATGGGCAATTATATTGAGGATTAAGTTTTTCGTGTGTTGGCTTCGAACAACTTCAAAATTATAAGATATGTTCCACCTTTAGCATCCATATTCCACAAACACTGAGCACTACTTGTCTTTTTATGTTGGTTGGCAAAACACCGACGTTTAAAGCGCCCTCTACTGCGCATGCGGGACACTTTCAGGTCAGTTGAACTTCACACTGGAGATCACATACAAGTGAACCGCCACGGCCAAAACCTTTGGCCCATGAGTAATGCTTTAGCTAGAAGCTAACAGAACAACGTCCATGTCTCATACAAACACAGACACTTCACAGACATTGAGTAATTTCTTTCTCCATTTTATACTAAATAATATCAAAATGTTACATTAAAAGTACTAAAACTAAAACAAATAACAGCTCAAACTTACAAAAAAGATATCTTCCGTGCATCTCCGCCATGTCACCTTTATCTTTTTCCACCATCACTTTCTCCTCACCAAGGCGCCGAATCGAGGTCCCGCCCCCCTAACCTGATAGGTTACGTTATTGGGAAACAATGTTGGGAACATACTTGTCCAATCCCGTTAAGAGAAAGTAGAAATTTCGAATCGAGAACTTCAAGTACATACAAAATATGGTAATTGACAAAGACACCCGATTAAACATTAACAGGCAACATCTTCAAACGTAAAATGTTACAGAATGTTTTTTCTCTTTAGAGTCTGTCCACTTAATGTAGGGGCTATACACACTCTCAGTTTCACAAAAAAACTATATATTTGGAAAATCTACAATACTATTAACGCTTGGATGTAAACATAGACTTTTGATTCCCACAACCTCTTGTCTAAGTTGCAAAAGCCTAGGACTGGACTTTGACTGGGCCAGTATTGAAGATATAAATATGCTTAGATCTGAACAATTCCATTATAGCTATGGCTATAAATTGAGGTAAATGCCCTCGTCTTCAACGCCATTTCCTTCCTATAAACTCCTTTTTTGCCATTACCTCAGTGATTGTGTTCAAGCTGATGTCACACACAGCCCACAACATGTAATTCAATTTCAGTCTCATCTTGTGACAAAACCACCTTCTTCCACGTGTTTGGTTTAAATGGGAATTAATTTCGTCTTTCTTTCCTGCCACTCTGATCTGGTTTGTGGAGTGCCTGAATATTTGTGCTTGTTGTAACATGCAATGTCTCCAATGGCCTGAATAGTTAGATCACAACATCTTCCTAGTACCAACATAATGATTACGTTTTCCTGTCTTTAGCTACACTTCTCTGCTGAGCTGCAGCATCCCAGCAGTTACTGTCCTGATTTGACCTCAGGCTTGAGAGTCTCACTGTGCATGTGTGGCTTAGTCTTTGTAGCTCCAGCCTGGGGATTCACTCACCCCAAGTGACTGCAGCTGGCAAAAGACCCTCCTCTATGCGAGGCGCTGCAGGTAACTGCAGAAGAAGAAATATCATGTTGTGGTGACATGAGGTAGAAGATGTTTAAGTGTCTGAATGCTGACTAGCTTACGGTGATCTTCTGCATAAGTTGTGCTGTGACACCAGATGTCTGGCGTAAGCTTTGTGAAAATGTAATAGCTACATTAAAAAATCAGACTCACAAGCTTCTGCATGTTAATGTCCACTGCCTTGTATTTACAGTCCTTAAAGCTGCAGTAGGTACCGCTGAGAAAAATGGTAAATAGTAAAGAGCAAGTGGGAGAGTGGGAGAAGCAAGTACATGAGCATAACTGCCAGTGCTAAGACCGTCCTCCTCGCTCTGATTGGTTGTTTCCTGATTAGTGGTGCATTTCTGTATTCCGTTTTAAGTCAATTCAGCACAGCTTTTCTGTATCAGATCGGTATCGGCTGATGCTAAATCTCAGATATCGGAAGTGAAAAAAGTGAATCGATGTATTCCTGGTAACAATGTGGCAAAAAAAATGTAATTAAATAAACCAAGGTGGTGGGATGTATTTTAGCAAGTCTCTGTACATCTCTTTCTGCTGTATTGTCCTTTTTTTTTTTTTTTTTTTTTACTCAAAAGGATCCAAACACAGACACTTGGTATGCAGATTACAGTTTTATTTTTGGTCCTTTGATTTTCACTGCTGTTGCTAGCCCCAGTTTTATTTCTGGAAAACAATAAAACGGCAAACGACGAAACACGGTCACATCCACCTGAACACCTGCAGCACATCCCAACACTACGGCCGTCCCACTATTTACAGTTTTTAACCGTTGACTCCCGGCGAACAGGAGGACCCAACCGGACAGGTGGCAATTTCCCTTTACCTCAGCGCTACTATTGTTTATACCTGAAAACAACAAATCTGATATATGTGAGGATAAAGAGAGATGGTAGTGTGAAGGACCAATCAGGAGCGAGACTTTGCTCTGAGTTCAAAATAGAGCACTTGAAGCCCAACTGTTGCCTGGATACACAGATTACAGGCAATTACAGCAACAGATTACAGTGGGGAGAAAATAGGTGGTGCTGTCAAAGGAGTACAAATTACAGTGTGTGTGGGGGTGAGCGGGTGAGTGGCAGCATGCGTGACTCTACATGTGTTTCATACAGTAAAAGCGAGGATTAGAGCAGATGTGTGAAAACGTGAAACCAGTTGGTTAACGAATATTTTCTTATCTAGAGCCTCCGTCTGCGTGTCACCGCACTGATGAGGGTCTCACACAGGGTCCTCTATGTAGCAGATGTCATATTGTTTTAAAATAACGTTTGATATTTCACAAAATTAAAAAAGCAAAAGTGATAAATTGTCAAAGACGTGGAATCCAATCTAATTAAAATAAAAAAACATGCCCGTTTCTAAGTCTTCCATTTCATATCTAACAATATATGGAAAAACAAAAAAAAATAAAGATAAAATAATTTACAAATCTTAGCTAGACAAAAGAACATAGGATATTACACAGCATCATTAGTAATTTAATAAAAAAACATAGTTCAAAGGAGATCTGGCATCTGTGTTTCTACTGTTTTCTAAATTAAAACAAATCAAAACAACTGCCTGAATGACCACAAAGCTTATGAAACCAAGTGGTTTTAGTCAGGATGGAGAAATTGCTGCTCTGTAAAATCCACAGCAGAGACCATTGAATCCTCTGCATCATTGGACAGTGATTGAAAACAACAGGCAATCTACAGCCAAACCCTTGAAACAAAGAAAAATCCAAACCCAGACACAACCCTCCGAAACTGAAGTGGAATAAAAATGTTGCAGTTAAAAGAGCTGCACAGAAACAAATACTAATATTAATAAGAGTACTAATGTAAGGCAGACTGATAAGGTTATTGAAGGGATTGATGAGCTCAAGCTAAAGCGAGTAAGATTAGTTCATTAGTTTTTCCGATAACGTTTTCAATTTGATTTAGTTTTTGTTAAGAAATCAAGACAAATTGTCACGTTTATTTCTATGTTAGATAATTCTTACCTACTTTGTAAGGACAAGAGATGATGTGATGCAAAATATTCACCAATTACTACGACTCCTGTTGAGATTCCTTGTTTTGTACAGGTTTGATCTGCCAAATGAATTTAAATTTCTCTCTCTCTCTCAAAAAACAAACATCATAAACAGTTGGAAAAAGTTTGTAACTCCTGGACGAACTGAAAATTTGACTTTCGACATCTTTTAAATCTTATTAGTTAATTTGAATGTGGCAGTAAGCAGCTGCCGTGCTCCATGCAACTATACAGGCAATTAGGATGTAATTTTAATAAAAATAAAGACAATTACAGAGATGAATGATTTGAACTGTGTACAACTTACGACCAATTAGTGTGATGTGCAAGGTTGCCATAGCTACCTGCAATAGCAGTCTGTATGTGGATTTCTCAGATGTTAAAAATATGCTGCTCTGGGTCAAAGTTTACTCACTATGTATCTGCTAACATTTTTAAATCAGGCATATTTCTTGACAGCTGGCAACTGCAAAAAGATTTCTACTTCTTTACCATGAAAACAACTTATGTTACCGGTTAAAGTGGGAGCATTTTGGATAACAAATATATTTTAAGAGTTACAAAACCAAAAAACCTCACAATTGCCTTTGGAGTCTTATCTGCCTAAAACAGAGAGGGGCTCACAGATACGTACGATGACATCTCGTCTGGGGGAGGAGAGCTTGACTGCCTGCTTTTGTTAACGTAAAATGTGTTTGAGGAAAAGACCTTTCCAAAGGTATTACATCAAATGAATCTGAAGCTGCTTACTGAGACCGCAGAAAAAGATGGAGTAAGCACTCTCTGCTTTGATCTGTGCAGGAAAAGTGCTTATAGGTAGCTGAGATAATAGGTAGCTGAGGAGGCTGGATTTCTTTTTTTTCTTATTCAGCAAAAAAAAAATTCTCTTTTTGAAAGGATTATAAAACAGCTGGAATGATAAGGAACATCCCAAATGTACGGGATGAAATGCAACGTGGTTTGTGTCAAAGCCGAGACAGATTTCTCTAGCAGGGATTCAGCAGCTAAACCACTCAGGTGATGACAGGTTTTGGAGAGACATGAAGTACATCGAGTAGGAAAATTTGCTGTGGGATTTAAATTTTTCTGTCTGTCAGGTAAAAAAATGTCTACTGATAACAGCAAATCTCATTAATAAATAGAAAACCACTTGTCTCTTAAAATGTTCCTCCTGAATGTTACTTATGACAATATGTGCCAGATGCAATTACTTTTTATCAGTGCAGGAGCCAAATGAAGGAGACTGTTTGACTGCACTGACCATGTGACTAAGGCTACGTTTACACGAGACATTTTCAGATGTTGATTGGGGAAAAGTTCCACATTTGAACGCCACAGCCAAGACACCCTGCTTCAGCTGTAGTTGTCATGCCACGCCACTAGATGGTGCTGTGATTTTAGCATGGAGTCAAAATACATAAATCAAATATTTGCTCACACAAAAATGCATTAAAAAAAGCAAACCAGGAAGGGGCTACCCAGATTTAAGTCACTGTATAAGGCCCTTGCATATTGTTTTTATGTTTATATCTTGACCTCTACTGTTTTATTTTCTTCATGTGTTTTTTTGTTTTGTTTTTACTTTAAATACAGTTATTGGGAGGGAGAGAAAAAAAGAGCATGTGAAAAAAGAAATGGAGCTGCAGATTAAACAGTCTTCACCCACTTCAAAATAAGAGCATGAATGAATAGTGGATAACCAAAACTTCAACAATGCTGAACTTCATTTAACTGAAAGTTTACAAAATAGGGCGGTAAATAATCAATTTGGGATTTATCTGTAAAAATTTACTTAGGGGAAGCTAAGTGCGTAAAACATTTTCAAGCTAGCAAAACCACTAATGTGCAGAGCTAAAACTCAGCACTGCTATTAGCAGATTAGCGGAAACGTGAGCACCACTGAACTGGAGCAGAAATGAAAACATCTACCTGTTTTCTGACCTATTTTTAGTTTCTATTTAGCACTTTTCTATTCATGCTTTCACCAAGGTGACTTCTGTGTTCGAGGCTGACTTCTCAGTTCTTGTGCTCGATCTTTTTGTCTCACAGGTGGTGAGACTTCGTACTTCTCAACTATCATGAGAAGTACGGAGAAAAACTATTTCCAGGCATTTTGATATACAGTATGCTCTTTAAACTGCAGGAATACATCTGTGGTGAATACCGTTTGTGGAAGTTAATGGCGTAAAACATCATCTTAGGTAGGGCAAATTCACTGAACAGAAGATAAAATATAACTGGATTTTTCAAGTTCGAACCATTCAGTCAACCACACCAAGCTGAAAGCTGTTTGTAAAGCTTACAACTTATATTGTACCAACACTTTTATTGTGTTTGATCAGTCAATACAGTATGTACTCAATAAGCTATCTGATATGATACTGTGTGTGTATTATAATTATGACCATTGTGTACTGAACAAATACATCCCACAGTCAGTGGCTCTGTTTTTCTGCTGCTTCACGTTAACTGGGTCATTTCTCTAGGTCTCATTTTGGTAAAAGATTAAAACTGTTTATGATTATTTCTAATTATCAGAACTCTTCAGGTGGCTCTAATGTTCTTTAGGGCTCATAAAGTAACCCAGTTATGGCTTAAAGTTTTGTTCAAAAACACCTATATTTTAAGGAAATCTTAAGAAAGTAATTGTTATCCTTAGAAGAACTTCAGTAATAAAAAAAATAATTTTTTAAAGTCCAACTTAGGGACTCCATGTAAGATCTATATAAAATGTAAAAATCTGATGAGTTTTGAAGATGGTGACAGGACACATTTTTTTTAAATCAGACTTAAAATGTGAACACACTACCCAGCATGTGTGAGTCTGTAGTGGGTGGAAATGTTTTTCTGATCTCGTAAGTCACAAACATTCACTTCACAGAACAAAATCCGATCAGAGGCGACAGAGAAGCGACGTAAACAAGGGTTCAGAATCAGATACTGTGCCTCTTTCTAGGAAGCGGGTTGCACGTTTTTCACTTTAGCCAGAGTAAAAGGCATCTTCCCTTCTCCTGTATCTGGCGGCTTAGTTATCACATCCGGTCCATCTCTGAATGCCCTCCACTTCGAGCCCGGCTCCCCCCGCTGATCCGCTTCCCTCGGTCGGTGGAACAGCCGCTCTTTAAGGTTGGCCTTGGGCAGGACCCAGACCACCACCCCCATCACAGCCAGCGCGGAGCCCAGGCACGACAGCCCGATCCCGGACGCCGTGCTGAAGTGCAGACCCCTGTTGTAGCTGATAGCCTGGGGGTCCACGAAGAACAGGTCTCCCTCGCCGAAGGACTCGATTTTGTGGGGGGCGGAGTAAGCGACGGAGAGAAACACAACACCTGCCGTCAGCATCAGCAGACCCAGAGCCAAGGACACCTGTAGTCAGCAAGGACACAAAAAGAGCTGAGGAGGTCATTTCTATAGGTTGTGCTATCTGCATGAAGCTCCCAGGTTCTTATTATGAAAGGTTAACCATAATAGAGAGGGATAAACAAAGCAGGAGGTCTGCATGGAGTCTCCTCGACGACACAAGTACCACAGGCTCATTCAACATGTCTGCAGTCTCTCATGAAGAGACAAAGCGCAGAGTACACAATCTCTTAGGCTGGAAAAGTTAACAGCTAGCAGGAGATTACAGTTCACAGGCACTACCAGCTAGCAGGCGCTAATGGTTAACAGGCGCTAACAACTAGCATGCAATAAGGGGTAGCGGGTGATAACAGCAGGTAATTTTGATGTATAAAATTTGACCAGCTATGCTTTTCTATTAAGTAGTTCTCCCTATAAAGTATATATGTATATTTAAATTCTACGGCAAAAAAACCCAACAGGTTTGGTCAAATTTTTCCCAGTCAATAATTGACCAAACTTGATCAATTTGTTTTACTAATTTTTTATTTATTTTTATTCCTGAAGTGGAGAATAATTTTTTAATTTCCCCACTTTAGGAAAGAAATGTTATACATATATGAAAAAAAACCATTCAAATAGTTTAATCAATCAAGTCAAGAACAAAGTAAAATTTGGTCTTTCAAGGCTTCCGTAGAAGGCTGTGTTTAAGCTGCCTTGTGCTCAATGAGTTTACCTTCCAGACAGCTGAGTTCCACCACAGGGCAGATCTGTGGCTGTGGACTGACCCCCGATTCTCTGGGTCCCTCTCCCACATCGAGGACGAACACTCTTCATAGAAGTGATGCAGATAGGAGCGAACCCCAAACTGCAGACAGCTGGAACCTGCCTGGAACAGCATTATGACCAAAGTGACTATAGTGCACTACATGACAAAACAAACATATGATGTTTTACTTCTGAAATGTTGCCATTTTAATGCCAGATTTAATGAAAACTGAACAAAGCATGTCTTCAATCAGAGGCTTCTTCAAATTTTGCTGTAATACAGACTGCTATCTTTCATGCTTACAGCCATCAGTATCTATCTACCATAACTGTTTAATCAAATGAGTTCCAACAACATTTAATTTCCCTTTGGGATGAGTAAAGTATTGTTGAAGTGAATTGAATCTGCTTTGAACTGTAGGAGGAAACCAAACTACCAGTAGAGAAGCACTCAGCCTCTACACAGAGAGACTGGGAGCAGAAATATTCAATAAACTAAATTTATACTAGATGATTGTTCTCAGTTGTAATCTAGCTGTGTAGCTCACCTCACTGCCAGAAGATTCTCCTCCTGACCCGGATGTACAACCTTCAGGGCACAGCGTCATTGTTCACCTCTTTACCTAGAGTAAAAACAAAGAGTAAACAGGTGCATGTTATATCTGGACGATAAATTGCCACATCCCAATTGCCCCCTATTGATAGTATTGTTGTTTTGAGACCATTTTCAAATAATAAATCCACAATGGCATATTTATGCAAGTTCACTCCATCAAAGAAAGAACAGACTTTCATTTTCTAAAGAACAATCCACACTGGAACTGGGGGATATTTTAAATATCCAAAATAAGATCAAATGCGACAACCTGAAAACAAGAAATAAAATGGAACTAAATGCCACAAACAACCAAAACCATAAATAATATGTGTGATTCCATATAAAATTGCCATTCAAATCAATATTCATGGGCTGCACAGTGGTGCAGTTGGTAGAGCTGTTGCCTTGCAGCAAGAAGGTTCTGGGTTCAATTCCCAGCTCAGAGTCTTTCTGCATGGAGTTTGCATGTTCTCCCTGTGCATGGTGGGTTTTCTCCTGGCACTCCGGTTTCCTCCCACAATCCAAAAACATGATGGTTAATTGGCCTTTCCAAATTGCCCCTAGGTGTGAGTGTGAGTGGTTGTGTGTCTCTGTGTTGCCCTGTGACAGACTGCCGACCTGTCCAGGGTGACCCCTGCCTCTCACCCGGAACGTTAGCTGGAGATAGACACCAACAACCCTCCCGACCCACCAAGGGACAAGAGTGTTAAGAAAATGGATGGATGGATAAATATTCATCATCAAAATGGAAATTATCGAGCTCATTTGAATTTATTATGTAATTAATTGATTTATTGCGACATGTTTAGCTGTGGCACACATCTGTGCGAATCCACCTGAATTCAAAAATTTGAAGAAGAGCCTTTGTGTTGGAAATACAACTGGTGGTTTATCTCTATCGGATTTGCCCATAATTCTTTGCAAAAACATAAAAAAAAGTTCAAACTCAAGAGTGTTCAAGTCTGGGAAAACTTTACTGTGACAAGACTTCCCTGTCATGAAGTATCTTCATGATCTTCCCTGTTCCGTTTAACTCTGTCCAAATGTCAAAGGTCACCATTTTATTAGAAGGAGAAACTCTGACCCTTTAAGTTTACTTCTTGCGTTGATTTGCGTTTAGCTCTGCCCATCTTCCTCAATAAAGAAAAGCATACCCTCCCGCCCCCCACACACACACACACACCATGATGCTGCTACCACTGTGATCACTGACAGGGTTTTGCATGGTCTGACACCAAAATGCCTTTGCAAAATTGAATGTGATGTCATTTCCAACCTCGCAGATCCATTGGCTCATCACTTCAAATCCACCCAAACAAACACTGAAGTTTGCATTTACACCACAGGGACAACAAAAGGAAAATACAATTGGTTATTTAGGTGCTGCATGTAATTTGTATCCCAGCAGAGACGTGTCAGGCATTGTGACCTGTGAACTCATCATCATCATCATCATCATCATCATCAGCTGCTTGCATGACAATGTCTGAGGGCTACTGTCCATCTGTGCTTCCCCCTCTCACACCTACGGATGAGTCTCCCATATCCCAGTGTCTTCATGTCCCCTTGTTGCTGATTCATTGACCAGTTTGCCTCAGAACAGAGCTTCTAATGAAGACGACCTGGACACGGGTTCACCAGTCCGTAGGATGCTGCATCACAACTAAAATGGTTAGAAAAAAAAAAGAAAGAGAGATTTCACCTTAATCCTCCAAAACTGGAGGAACCTGCTTGCTTCATCTATTTCTGTTTGATTTTTTTTTCTTAAATAGCAATGTTTAGTAAAAGAAAGTCAATCACACAGTTTTCTTTGTTTGTTGTTTAAATGGAAAAAGTACGAGTCACAAAAACTAGCTTTGTATAAGTATTCATTGCGTTTTAAAACATTTAGGGAGTTCATATTTGTGAAGCTTGTCAATACATTTTATTGCGATAAACAATGTTGTTTTGAGATTGTTTTGATGTCAATAAACTTTAAATTCTAATAAACATTTAACACTGGAAACAAAATGCATGTTAAATATCCAAACTAAACACAGCTACCGAAACAACAAGTAAAATGAATTATGAAGTGTCTATAAACAAAATTGTCCTACAAAAAAGGCCTGATTGAGATAAAAGCACAAGACTTAAGACTTTAACCAACCAGTTTTTGGTAGAAAGAGAAAAAAATATATAAATCATGCAAATGGAAGTTTTTGAGCTAGTTTTAATTTATCATGCTATCAAGCGATTTGTTGTTTACCCTGACAGGCCAGACGGGATGTAAATTAAACTTTTAGGCCTAAATTCAAAGTCGCTATATGGCAGAAAACCAAAATCATTGATTGTGCAGAAAACATCTGGCCAGCTGTGACACACAGTAAAGGCAGCATCATGGTGCGGGATGCTTTCTTCAACACTGGATGGAGTTGATGGAGTTCAATACAGAAACACTATAGGAACAAAAGTGAAACAAAAGCTTAAGTTTGTGGTCGTGAAGTTCAAGAATGTGGAAAAGTTCAACTTTGCAAGCCGCTATGAACAATCAGAGGGTCAGCTGGTCTCTTTGCATACCTAAAAAAAATCTAGCTATTTATATTTCCACTTTATTACCTGTAAAATCCCACAAGAGTGACAAAAAGGAAAGGAAGTGACCCGCGTCCATGTAGGACTTCAGCCCGGAACTGACCGTCGTGCTGAAAACTTCGCTCCAGGCACAGTGAAGGTAAACTGACCCCGACATTGTTCGGATACACCAGACTTTATCCGCCCGGCTTCACATTCGGTGGTTTTGCCTCCCATGACGCAGACAGAAAGTCGGCTCGCGGTCCAGACGCTCACGTGCCGCCCGACCCGCCAGGAACGCGCCGTCCTGCGGTCGCTTTAACGCGTCGCGCGCCTCGCACCAGCTAACCGCTGCTTCACAGTGAGTCACCGCTAACCGCGCAGCCTCTTCCCCGCTTCCGTCGGCGCCGTCAGTCGAAGTGTTTCGCCTCCGGCCTCCCATCAGCCCTGACAGGCTGTGGGGTCCGCCGGGCGGAAGGGGGGCGGTGGTCTTACCTCTCCTAGCCGAGTGGACCGCTGCTCTCACTGGGGATCCATCTGTCGTCGGACCGCTTGATCTCCAGCTGCCGTCGATGCAGGTCCGCGGAGTCAAGACACTGAGCATGCGCGGGGAAGGAAGAAGAAATACATTGACGAGACGCATATTGACAGTTTTTAAAAAAAATTTATTTTATGATTCAGAGAAAAAAACCTGTTAAAGTTTTCAAATTCTTTACATGTGTCCATGTTTCGTCAACTCCAATGTATTTCATTGAGAATTTTCAAGCTGGGGGGGGAGGGAGGATAACATACATGGTGTTGAGATTTACTTTACAAAAAAAAATCTGAAAAATGTGGCGGGCATATGTTCAGCTACTCTACATAGTTCATTCATTCTGTAGAAGGAATTAATTCCCACGTTACTGTTAATGGTTTTGTGCGCTTTTATTTCTTTCTTTTCTTTTTTTACACTTAGCTCTCTGCACACCTACTGAAAAGTTACAATTTGCTCTTATCTGACCTCTTCCACTTCTTGATGAACCTCTTATGGTTTTCTTCCAACAGTGGGTTTTGGTTTCATCTCAAAGGCTCTTCTTTCACCGGTCTGCCTAGTCCACCACATATCCTGTTGCAAACTGGCTTCTGAGTTTTTTCAACAATTGTGTTCTATGAGCCACTGTTGTGATTGACTCAAAAACCAAAACAAATGAGGAGAGCTGGCAAACCGAATGGAAACAAAAGCATCTTTGTGTTGATATCTGGCAGTTGAAGGCCACCCATGAGTTTTTGTTGCATGGGGGCAAAAAACATGGCAAAAGAGATTCTCTCTTCAAACCAATTTGAAACAGTACTGAGACCCTATAAGATCCCAGTGGGCTTACAAAGCAGCCACAACCATTAAGTGTTTGTAACAAACCAAATATAATAAACAGGAGGGGCTTGTGTGTCACAAACCTCTTCCATAAAGCGTTCATATGTGGAATTGGAGACGCATAATTTGAACGTCAGTAATTTGTGTTGCGTGACAAGAAAAATCCCAACACACTCACACAAGCAATGCTGCACATGTACGTTCTGTTTTTTTCTTTGTTATTATGACATTTTATTGTTTCTGGAGACTCGATTTGGACTTTTCCAGTCGCTTTCTGGGGTGTGAGCCTGGCTGGATGGTCAGACCTGGTTCTTTTAGACACTATTTTCAATGTCCTCCCTCTGAAGACTTTTCTGTATAAATGGTAGATTTAAACTTGGGCTGCACAGTGGTGCAGTTGGTAGAGCTGTTGCCGCAAGAAGGTTCTGGGTTCAATTCCCAGTCTTTCTGCATGGAGTTTGCATGTTCTCCCTGTGCATGGTGGGTTTTCTCCAGGCACTCCGGTTTCCTCCCACAGTCCAAAAACATGACTGTCAGGTTAATTGGCCTCTCCAAATTGCCCCTAGGTGTGAGTGTGTGTGTGTGCATGGTTGTTTGTCCAGTGTGTCTCTGTGTTGCCTTGGAACAGACTGGCGACCTGTCCAGGTGACCCCGCCTCTCGCCTGGATCATTAGCTGGAGATAGACATCAGCAACCCTCCCAACCCCACCAAGGGACAAGGGTGCAAAGAAGATGGATGGATGGATAGATTTAAAGTTCAGCTGATATCACTTTAAAATCCCTTACCACACATAAGCTGCTCCAGAACTTCTTTTGATCTCACTGTGATTTTCACTCCCACTTCGCAGTCGGCAGGACACTCCGGCTAAACCTTCTTCAAGATGCTGAGTAACGATGCTCTCATCATCATGTGCACCTGAGGCGATGATTTGCAGTGGGAGTAAATCAATGTGTAATCCCAGCGCATAAAATAAGTTCATGAGAATTAAAAAATATGCAAACAACAATGAGAGAAAGTCTCTTTTGTCCACTTGACTTTTCCATAAAATAGATTTTTTTATTGGAAACATTTTGATGGTCAAAATCGCTGAATATATTCATTGTTATACATAGAAAAAGTCTGGGGCAAGGCAGTGCAGTACTGTTTTCCACCCGTAGTGGCGCTATGTCACATATAAATGACGCAGGTTTACACATGGCCACTGTCTCTTTATTTCACCAATATACTTTATATCACACTCACAATATCATTTATTAACTACTACTACCACCACTACCACTACCACTACTACTACTACCACTACTACTAATAATAATAAGTAGTAGTAGATTATGAATGCAGGTTTATCCACTCAGATTAAAAACAAAAAACTTTAATCTCTAAAGAACATTTAACACTGGAACTTTTACATATCCAAAAATAAACAAACAAAACAACAAAAAGTCTCTGTAACCAAAACTGCATTTGAAAAAAAAAAAATCATCATTCAGTTTATTCCAGGAAAACAGGCAAACATGGAAGGTGACCTTAAATTGAGTATTCTTTTGCTTTTCTTGCCGAGGTAAATGCTGATTTGTATGTAATTCATTAAAGCATATTTCAAATATGTAAGCAGATATATAGAAAATTGATATATAAGCTTCTATCTTGGATTTGTGTTGGTGGAGTCAGCGTAGGTCTGAGTCGGGGTTGGAATCCTTTAATATCTGCTTGAAGTACTTGGATTTCTCAGTATTATGGGAAAGTAAATATATATCCACATGCCCAAATATGTTAGAAAAACAGACTGCAGTGGGGTGTCCTGCTTTTTTCCCCCCACATTACTGTATTGCTGATACGTCCCCAGTAAATACATCCAAAATGCATTATTTATGCCGTCCGTCACAACCGATCAGAAACGAAAGAGAAGCAAAAGCCATTTTGCCTTGGTTTTTTTTTTTTTTAACAATCTGCGCATGGAACTAACATTTGCTGCCAGGCAGAATGAGTCTGCCAGTGTTTTGGTAATGTTTGCGCCACTGCTTCATCACTCCCCACATATTTGTTATTTGGACACAGTATGAGAAGCCATAAAGGGCAGGATGAGACTATTTCCAAGGAGCCCTGCTGGGAGAAAGACATGAAAAACTGGCTGTGTGTGTGTCCCATTCATCATCTCCCCCCCCTCCTCACCCCACACACACACACACACACACACACACACACACACACACACACACACACACACACACACACACACACACACACAC
>CAEGAF010041409.1:0-27388 GCA_903067075.1 Micropoecilia bifurca | reverse complement strand
TATAATTGTACCTTTATCTAAAAATCTAGATTGTGGCTTTACTAACCTCCCACTGTAACGGTGGACATCTGCTGGTCCCGGGATGGAATCTGCCTACAGTTGATGAACTGCTCCCCTTCTATTAGAGACTTCATGTCATGAATGATGAAAGGCTGCGCGCACACACACACACACACACACACACACACACACACACACACACACACAGAAGATTGTTGTAATTGCGAAAGCATTCCACCTGTTTTCATTCACTAAAAACAGTTTAATGTTTAACTTTCAGTTTGAAGTGGTTATGTAAAACCCAACACTGTTCAGCCTGCAGACATAAAGCAGGTGATACAACAGTTGGTGATAAATGAGAGTACTCAATCACAGTAATAATGCCGGTCAGAACTGGACCACAGTTTCTCCAACAGGATTTCCTCCTTCATTGGATAAAACTCTCATTTAAGCTGGAGATTTGCTGTCAGCACTTCTGTTTTGAGTGGTCATTGTGTTTTGCACTGATGACAAAGATTTAATGTTCCAGATGCAACAAAAACACTTCAGCTGTATTGTCTGCTGACTTGTGCTTTCCTGTTCTCTTTGTCAGTTTTTGTTTTTCACAACTTCATACATGGAAGTAAATATAATCATTGCAATCTGCAATCCTGAACAAAATTAAAAGGCAAAAGTATTATATCTGTCATTTAAACAGAGCCAAAACACATTTAGATAAGGACATTTAGCATTTTTCTTGTCTCTTATAATAGTGGTCCTGCAGTCCTGCATTGATGTTTTTTAATATTAATGTATTTTTTGGTATATTCAATCATTGTTTAATGAAAGTGATTCAACAAAACACACAATTGTCTGGTAAAAGGTAGCCATCCTTAGCCGTCAGCATGACCTTATCACGGATATGTTGAGCCACTCTCTCTTACTGTCTACTTTTGTGGTTTTCTACAAAAAAACAAAACAAAACCAAAAAACACACCGAAAAAATAACCCTCTTTGTTTCCTTACTGCAGTAAAACATTATCAAACAACAACTAATATCTCAACCTTGGAGGCTAAAAAAATGTAAATATTCCACAAAAGCTAAAATCATTTACTAATAATTTGTTTTAGGAGGTACGCAAGGATTTCGTAAATGAGCAAGGAGTGCTTCAAACAAAACGCTGAGACAGAGTCATTTGGTGGCTATGGCTGAGGCGAACAGTCATAACAAGCTGAACAAAAAGATGCAGAGCAACCTTGAAGACATCAGAATTTACCAGCAGAAGAAAAACTTAGAGCTGCTGCAAAAGCTCTAAAAAAATGCCATATAGAAAAACTACAGCATTAATACTATTCTTTTAATCCTTTGTTATTTCTTATTCATTTGGTATTGAAATGATTTTTCATAGAATTACAAATTTAAGAGATTTTTCGTTATGTTTGGTTGATTTATAATGTCATGACGTGTAATCTGTAAAACCTAGTGGACATCTAACTTGAAAGTTTTGCTTTACTGCACAGCAACAAAACAAACAAACAAAAAAAATACATTGAAGAAAATGTAAGAAAAAAAAGATAAAACCTGAGATTTTTTTTTGACAAATACATTTCTTACATTTTGATGTACCGTTTTATGAATGTTTCAGTAAATTATATTACATGTCAGCATTAAAACGGTCACAACGTACAGTAAAAAACCTGTTTGTTTGCCAGTCCAACTACATGTCAGAGATTGTATGACAGCCAAAGCACATAGAAACCAGTTGAACTACATCCCCAGTCAAAACAACAAAACCCTGCAAATTGTCCATATGAACCTGGTATTGTGGCACAACAAAAATAGCGCTTGATATGTTTGCATGTGCACCTGGGAAAGTTTAACATTTCCTTCATTCAAAGTTCTTAAATGTAGAATTTCACATTTATATTTCGTGCAACAATTGCCAGAAGGTAGAACAGATGTGACAGAAACTGGTTCAGCCTCTCAGACTAGAACAAAACAGGAATGCACACCTACTGCACGTAAACTTAATCATACAACTAATTCATAACTGGCAGACTTTTGACAGAACAAGTTCACATTAGGTTTGCTAATAAAGACTTATTCTCCATCATGTTTGTTCTTTTTACATATTTCATAAAGCTGTCTAATTGGCAGTGGCGTCTTAAAATTGGTTGATGTTACGAATAGATAAAAATAGAACGGAAATCGGCCAGCCGTTCTTACCACTTTTTCTCCCGTCTTCCCAGAGAGGATTGCCCTGGCCTTGGCTTTGGTAAGGGGGAAATACTTCAGATAGGCTTCGTACAGATGCCGGGCCAGAGCCCTTAGATCTGCAGCCTCCGGGTGCATGTGCTCCATGTCAGACGAGAACTCAGCCAACAGCTTCTCCTTCTCCGCCTGAGGCATTCGGCCAAAACGAATGGCTGGGGAAGAAAGCAGAAATGTATGTTAGCGCATGTAGAAAACAAATATGCAAAACATTAAGCACACTATCCACTATTTTATCTGAAGGGAAAATAGAAAGCAATATCCAAGTTATGAGAGTGCAAATGCAAATATCTGCAAAAAGTGAATAGGAAAAGAGTGCTCTGCATTTAAGCTGCAGATCCCCTACCTTTGTTAGCAGAATGAAATGTGTACTTTTTCAGTCAGTGCTAACAGTGCTTTTGGATTTAGATAAAAAAACTGTCTGAAGTGATTTAAAATGAACTGCATTTGTGCTAAAAATGCTATGCACAAAAATATACTGACCTTATTTCACTCCATGCATTTAAGAAATACAGAAACACAGAAATTTTACTTTAAAAAGCCTTCTCCTTTAAATTTGGCTTCTGTTCTTAGATTCCTAAATAAATGTTGAAGTATGTTGTTGCTCAGATCTGTTCAGGTTTGTTTGATGGGTTTGTTGGGAGACCACAGCTGGATCGATTGTCTCCAGTTTCAAAACATACAACAGACCTGATGTCAATGCATTTAATGAATCATAGGAACAGGAAAACCAATTTGTGATTACTATCAGGCTGCATCCAGACATGAGTTAGCAGACTGAGCTTACTGCTCAGACATTTTCTATAAATACGTTTCACAGTCTATGTCAGAGAAGGGATAGATCGACTGTTTAGAAGCACATGATAAATGATCCTGCTGAGTTTTTATAAGGTGTGTCTTGTGATGCATTTCAACATGTTCTGCACCTTGATAATTCATTGGTAATTAGGTTTAAACAGCTCACTGAAAGACCTACACTTATCTAATCTTATTTCCCCTCCCCTTTCCTTCTGCCACTGCAGGTGGCATTACAACCGACATTTAAAACTAAAACAACTGAACAAAGGATACCTGATTGAGTTTCATTAACAAAATAAGTCCTATTTTGTGGATAACCAGCTTTAGTATCATGGGTGAGTTTGCAGAATTAGCCATTAAAAATGTCCCAGTATCTATAATGTCACAACAACAATAACTTCAACAACAAGAACAGCAGTATAAATTTATGTTAATGTTTTTTTTTAAGTTTAAAATGATGTTTTACTTTTCATAAAGCCTAATCAGAAGGAGGTGAAATTTAATGCCATGCCGTGAGAAAGCCGAGACGTTCCATTAAAGTTGGAAATCATTAATTATCCCTCGCTTCAATTTAGACATGCACCATTCTTTAGCTGCAGCTTTATGCAATTGTGAAACGCCGAGTGTGTGGTTGATGCCCACCTTGGGGAAATCAACACGAAACCAAAGCGGACTTGCGTCTCTCTGGGCAACGGGCCTGAGACAGTGACACAGCATGCTGGAGAAACCAGTTGAAACTATAGGCTCAGAGATGTCAATCATTGATAAAACAAACGCCCACACTTTGGCACATTTTCAAAGCTGCTGAGATGTTAAGTAATACGAGGAGGATATGAACGAAAGCAGAGAGACAAGCTAGCAACAGGTAGGGTGAAAACAAACAAAGCTACTGTGATAGAAGAATGTCTGGCAGGTTTTCTGTTAAACCATGTGTGCTTCATTTGACAGTTGATGTTTGTTACAGTAAATGCCTGACATTTTTTTCTCAAAAAGTCACTTCCATGGAACAGGGAGAATATCGCATGAGAAAAAAATTATCTTGCACAAACAAAATTCCTTTTAGAATTCATTAAAAACAATCCTAACACCTTAAGGATGAAGCTCCTTTCTACTGAGTGAAGGCGTCAAGCTCCCAATGTTGCCAAAGCAAAATCCCTGCATAGTCCGAGGGAGCAGATATAAAACTTGAGGGGCTTAATTTTTCCTGACTGTTGTATCTTTTTTCTAGAACAAGACAACAGCTAAAGACATGCTAATTCAAAGTTGATTTCCTTAAGTTCTTTTAAATATTAAAGATTATTGGCTTTTGATGATTTGTATAATTTAGTTTATAATTCATTATTTTAATCATGTTTATTTTATATTTTCTCTTTGTGTCTTTGTGAATTGTATATCGATTAAAGGTACCATGTAAATAAAATCATTTCCTATTTACAAAGCATGAGAGGAATGGAAGAAACTTTTAAATGGGATGAAAACATTCACATTTGATTAGTTTGTCTTTAGTCAAGGAGTAATTATTCTCATTCTAATAGAGGTCAGAGTTCACCAACATCTGCAACGCTAGTTTGAGCATCAATAAATGTTCATTTGTTAACACATCTCACCTGTAGCTTCCAGCAGAGGTCAAATTTTTACTTCCATTCTCTCAGAATTAATTAAAAAACCTGGCTGGATTTCACTGTTTCACTTAAGAATGCATACAACTCAAGCAACAGTTAAGAGGGGATTTCAAGCACGCTCATGTATTCTGCATGCAAGATATTCAGCAGGCTGTGCAAATTTGTACAGGCGGATTAACTAAAGTATGAGGTATTGCTCTGGTAGGTTTACAAAAGGTTGTCGTTATTTCATAATAAAAAGAGTTGCTAATAATCCTTAGATCTCATCAGAGGTCAAAGAGTCAAGCGGCTGAGGCTGGCCCACCCTGACAGGTGCGACAAAATGGACAAGAGAATTGGGGAAATGACAGTCGAGCACACTCGAGTGAGCTCATACAGTTACCAAACACACGTGAGGAGGTGGAGTCCGTCAAGCCTCCGTGACCAACAATGGCTTCTGAAATAAAAAGCAGCAACTAAACAGTGGTGGGTGAGGGACAAGATTACACCGTTCAGCGCTGTTTTCACGTTGCATTTCTGCTGTGGATCCAAGTTTTGCAACAATGATTTCACGTAGTTAAAATAAAACTAAATGTGTTAACAGGAAGAAGCAGAAAGAATAATCAGGGTTTTGGTGAACATGTTGATAAGCTTGTGTTAAATTATGCATGCACAGCTTGGCTTTTATTTTTTACCTAAAACGATAACATGCATTAAACAATCAAAACTGGGCAGGATGGCCACAGCAGATCTATTATGCTTCATTGAACCAGTTAGAATGGGATTTTGGGCTATACAGAACATGCTTGCAACAGTTTTTGCAGAAAATAATTCTCAGATGAGATTTCATTTTTACTCTATTTTGAGCTCCTTTCAGAATGGTCTGATACTTAAAAGACCGGCCACCAATTAAGAGGGACCAGTTCACTCTTTTCTGCCTACATTCTCGACACATCATCATTGTTTTTCTCAAATAGAGTGTCAGGGAGATTTTCTTAAACAAACAATTCCCTGGGAAGGTGATGACAATAAGGTGCACACATTTTGCAGCTGAAGCAGCGCGAATATAAAAGCTGCACCAGGCACCTCAAGAGACTTACCTGTGTTTATTTAAAACGTCTTGCCACTTGGTCATGAAAACCCAGAAAGGAAAAATTTAACACACTGGTGGGTATCTGGGGCAAGATGAGTTATGTAGAGGCACTTCCTACACCACAACATCAAAGAAGATCTGACTTTTTGACCTAAAAGTTAAGCTTTTACAGTCAACACATAACTGGATTTTGCTCCTTAGAGCCATTGTTAGAAATAATTGCAGAAATAATTAAAAGTTTCCATTTTCTGTATGACTTCAGTCTCTTATTACTGTGGAGGAATTTTGCCCTTCTTTGCTTCAGTTTCTTTCCAACTTTGTGGAAATGTGTTTGTGCACCATTTTGTGAAGACGCTACCACAATATTTCAAAAGGGTGACCACCCGGATTTTGACCCAGTCCGGGCTTTAAAATGCAAATTCTCAGAATTATTTTCCAAAAACTGTGTTGTAGATTAGCGGCTATGTTTAACCCTTGTGTTTACAAATGGGGTCCAACCGACCCCACACACGTAAAACTTGTATCATTTGCCACAGTCCTCTATGTTTGCCTCAGTCATCGCACGCACAAAGGTTATTATCATGTTGCCTGCTACTGTTGAATGACTCAGTTTGGGCCATATTGTACGGCCTAAGCTGGGGTGAATTTGCTGGTATCTTAACTCCTGGGAAGATTTGGTTTCTCTCCTAAATGTCTAGCAGAAACATTTGATATTTTATAATAATCTCTACTTTATACTTTATCTCTACTTTATATTTCATAATATGCTCTTTAGAATGATGGGCTCAATATGTTTGGACATTGCCTTATTGCCCTTTCCAGATTGATTATTAGCAGCTATAATTGCTTCTCTAAGATCACTGCTGATATATTTCTTGTCTGAGATTGTGTTGTTACACACCTGTAAACTATGAACCAGCAAACTGCCCAAACTTCTCCTTTTATAGAGACGGTGACATTTGCTGATAATCAGCGTAATGAGTGCATTTGATTAGCAGAACCTGTTGCTACTTTCAAATCCTATGAAAACAGAGAGTTTGCACTTATCTTACCGTTGTGTGACATCCCAACATTGAGGCACTTCTGGAAACGACAGTATTGACATTTGTTGCGTGACTTCTTGTGAATACGACAGTGAAGCTCACAGTGATCGTACACCAGCTTTAGCCTGATTGTGCGTCTGAAGAAACCCTGTGAGGCGAAAAAAAAAGGACAGTTAATGCAAATACAGTGGGCACACTTTGTTAACTTGTAAGACCAAACTACAGTAAATTTATCAATAAGAAAAGTAAAAAAATATATTGTTTCTCAAGCCAAAATGTCAGCTTTTCTGACACGTTTAAACTTGAGATACATCAATGTGACGTAAACACGTGCTTTTAAGGTTTAATCTGATGGAAAATAAATCTTAATGCCCACAATTCTATGTAAAAAAAGAGTAAACTGTATTCCAAGGTGTGCTTTTATACGTTTAACCTTAGCACCAAAGAAGTCATAAGATCTGCTCTTATCTCAGCAATTAAGTTTCCTGCCATGGTCAAACTCCCAATGCACACCTTGCCAAGCATTCTGAAGACCGTTTTTGTTTCCTTAATATGAACTCAGCAAATAGATAAGTAGAGCAGGATCAACAATAAAACCAACAAAGCCTTAAAGTTGCTCTGAAAATGTGATGCGAGTTTAGAAACTTCCTGCTGAGTTCTTTGGGAACGCTTGTCCGTTTTGACATCTACACCACGATCCAGATGTTCCTTTTTTAATCGCAGGTTATTTAGAGAAGGAGGAAGTTAAAGGGGGTCAAGCCTCCGCCTCAATAAAGAATGTTTTCTATTTTGAAACAATTAAGGGATTGCCTGCTTGGCTGACCCCCTTCTTCTGGTAAGTTTCCCCTGAGACTTCAGCAGAACAATAACTGCTGTAACTCACTTTCATTCAGGCCAGTAAGTTATGACATGACGGAGTGGCAGAAAGACATGAACCCCTTGTGCAGCCACAGAACTAACAGTGTCAAAAACGAACAAATGCAAACATAGGCGCCTGGTTGTTAAAATGTATTAAGCAATCCTCCACCCCCACATCATAGCATTCAATCCCAGAGGGGCTAAATAAAATCCTACCAGATGAAAGAAATAAGGTTTTCTGCTGATTAATATGTGTCTCACAGATATGAAATATTCATCTAACAGCGCATGAGACAAATTGGTCTAATTTGGCAGCTTAGCAGTCTTTCTTCAGTGCCAGACATGAAACCTTTTTGAAATTTATGGACTGCTGGTTATAATCTAATTACGCCATTAGAAAATGATTGCATTGTTTTAAAACATTGTTTCAATAATCAACAGGTAATTTCATCTGTATGCATGTCGCTGAGCAGAAGTGTCTCTGTTTTAGATTGGTAACAGGCCTAAACTACCTTCAACCCACACCTGCAATACTGCTAAAGGTTTTCTACTGTGTTTTATCTGATTTAAGGTAAGTGATAAACATAAAGTGCAGCTATAACACTGATACAAATTCTGTTGTTGTTACCTTTTGCCTTCCTGGCAGTAAACTGTCTGAAGAGATGATTGACATGACAGTGGGACTAAAATTGAATATTTATTTGTCATTTTTATTTTTTGCTGGGTAGTTTAAAAAAAAAAAAGCAAATTAACTGTGGAAATGTATCTGACTGTGAGACTGCAGGGAGAAATAGGGGAGCAAAATCATGTTTGCTCTCCAAATTTACTTATCTTTCTCTTCTACAAAAATCAAAATCAAAGTCTGTTGAGCTCAGAGGACATTGTGTATTATGAAGCCAACAAAACACAAAATTTTTAAGTATTTAAAAAAGAACTATTATAATATGAATGCCAAATATCAAGCAAAAGGGATAATGGTGAAGGAACTGTTGAATGTTAAGGTGAGCCCAATAAAAAAAAAAGTATGATTGGTGAAAAAACAAAGCTTTCCAACTGTTGTTAAACAGTAAGACTATTTGAGATTGAAGAATGAGATCCAAAAAACCGAAAAGGGAGCTTGACCTCTAAAAACTGTGCACAATGTGAAACGTAGCAGCACAACGTTTCAAAGTAGCAAAGTCTTTGCAACTCAGTGCATCACAGCATAATCCTCCTACAGGGTATCACTCGCACAAACAATGGCTGATGTGGGGAGATGTAGAGATAACAATAATTCAAAAAGAACATCTTTCATAAAACCCACATGTCAAAAGTACAGTGACGACGATAAGACTTATTTAAACCACATGAGGTTTTGACATCTGTGGACTGCTGTTACAGTAGCCCCTTCAGATAGTGTTAATTTAACTGCATTAAATGGTTCTTAAAACAATGTGTTGTTAGTTGAAACTTGGTTGTTTGTTTGAAAACGCAGGTGTTTAGATTAAACAGGATGTGGGGTCTTTGTTGCTCACTCTGACTGATGCTCAAGACCATCTTTGAAGAAGGGAACCCCCTCAAAGACAGAAGTCGCTGACTTGATTGTTTGGATATGTCATTTTTACATACACATTGTTGACCTATATATACTTAAAATATATCCTTTTTTATTTTAATGTTAAAATACATCTCGATTCAATTTGTAGCTGGTAATGATGACCTGTACCACACACCGACCAAACGCCTTAAAGTTTCATTCAAATCAATCGGAGCAAGCAGTGAATTTGTAGGACAACAGTTTGTTTGGTTCATTACATGCAACACCATTTAAAACAAAAATGAATAACGTTTCCATGTTGTTAGTCAAAATGTGTATTTTGTCTTAATATTAGATGATTTAATGGCTTTGCTTTTGTGGGCCTTACAGTAAATAATAACATTTAGCAAGGATCAAGAAATCTATATCGGTGTGTAGCAATAAAAAGTGATTTTGTAAAGATGGATTTAAAAAAAATAGCTCACAGGGTACATATAGATTTTAGTACACACTTACATGCCTTTCATGTAAGTTTCATTTTAAACCTGTGAAACCTTCTTGGAACCAAAGCATTAGGTGAGTACCAAGTAATACTGCTGAAACTGAAAATCCTTCTCATTTATGCTTGGAACATAGTGTCACAATTTATAGCTCAACTTCCTATAATGTCAAAAATATTTCAAAGAAAATGGAAATATGTCTGACACTTCACCCACACTCTATCAGTTATTTATACTCCTTACAGACGGCACAGACAGACACACCGACAGAAAGTCAAAGGGGCTGGCTCGTTGTACGCAGAGGCAGATGCTGGTGTTGAGTGGAAAAATGCATGGGGCTTGTGGTTAGAGTGACAGACATCAGAAAGATAGAAAAATGCCCACTTCTCTCTGGGCATAATACAATTATTTATTCCACCGACATACGGCAGGTAACACGGCGACACAGAAAAAGGAAGCGACCTGAACAGAAGCAGCTTAGAGAATCAGAGACAACAACTGTGACATTGGTTAACATTTCCTGGCAGTATTCTGAGGTTTTCTGACTGTCAGGGTTTTTTTTTCTCTCAACCGAGGCATTACCTTTTGAAACAAGCAATAAATAATTTGTTTACTGGTGTGGACTTGAATTGACTTCAGAGTTACACAGAGTACGGGAACTAAGCTATCTAAAACAAACTGGCTCTATGTGAAAATATACCTCCCCCTCCCCTTACTAAATCATGAATTAACACTGATTGAACACAGGCTGAATTAAATTTCACCACACAAATTAGCCCTGATTACAGACAGGCTTGTAGAATCAAGAAATCACTTAAGCAGAACCACTCTGATTAAAGCAAGTGGACTAAAAGATCTTGAGAAGCAATACATCATGTTGTTACATGAAGAAACTCAATAAATGTCATGGGTATATAAATGGCCTGGATGTTTCTATGAAGTTGGAACCCCAACAAAGAAAAGTGAGAGCAATTCTGTAAAAATGAAGAAAAGTGGAGAACCTTTCCAGAAGAGTAAGGCCTACCAAAACTACTCCAAGTGTTGCACTGCTGACTCACACAGGAGGTCAGAAAAGGAACCTTGGAAAAACGTAAGTAATTCAAGCCTCACCCGTCTCCGCTAAGATTGGTGTTCATGATTCCAGAAAATCAAAGAGACTTGGAAAAAATGAAAGGAGGGAGGTCAAAGGTCAAATCACTGCTGACTAAAGAACATTAAGGCCCAAATCTCTTCTTAAAATTCCCCATACATAAGGCAAAATATTTCTTGAACTATTAAGAAAGTACTTTAACTCTTTGAAAGGTGTCAGTCTGTTACATCCAATATAAAACTAACTGCATTTTAAACAGAATGCCATAGCTAAAGTTAACCACGATGATGGTCATGTGACAGTCTGGTGCTGCTTTAATGTATCAGGAACTGGACAACTTGGAAGAACTGATGGATCCTGTAATTCAAAATCATGTCTGCTGGTAAGAATGAAATAAAATAACTCATATGCTTTGTTATTGAAACCTAGGTACTCATTAGAGGTTTCCTATTAGAAACATGTAAAGTTTTTTACTTAAGAAAGAGAAAAATAATCTTTAGAATCAGTTTTCTTGTTTCTCGACTGGTTATGTAATTCATGATACATAAGCATAATTCACCTTCAAACCTATAAATGCTGTTTATGACTCTACTTTAAGATTAATCTCTGGAGGTAGCCCACAGCAGGACGTTCTACATTAACCAACTTTATTGCCAGCTGTTCCTGTTGGATGCAACCAGCACTTCCAGGTATTTCCCAATAAGCCAATTCCAGATTCCTCAAACCTGCTTACCTGGAATTTTAGTGATACAAAATTTAACCACACTCATGGCCATAAACATTAGTACAGATGTGCTTTACATCTTCATGCACTTCATACATGGAATATTCAACAACTGGATTTCTTTCTCAGTAAAAAAAAAAAAATCACTCATGTTATAGAAAAGAGTTGCATGATGGAAGAGAAGCAATTATGAAACTGCAGAGCACCATGAGACAAGAAACCCACCAAAATGAGTAAGTGCTGATTAATTTTTGGACCATTTCAGGTGGTGTTGTTTGTCCATTGTTAATTTCTGGATATATAATTTTAGTTTTTGTCAAGACCCCATAAAATAGTTTATATTTTAGTTTATATTTCATGGGGTCTGATGGGGAACTGATTAAAAGTCCCTTAAATTCATCATTGAAGATAACGAGGCATGTTTATCTCAAAAGATTTACCACATCCTTGGAATAATATACTCATACACAGACAGTGTTATGCATTTCAGTTTATTTTGAAACCCAAAATTATAATTTCAAAATATCTGAATGTTACAGAAACCCTTTATAGAACACTGTCAATAAGAAATAGTCACCCTACTGAACAGCATATTCATGCACTGTACAGTATGAACACTCAGTACTTGCTCGGGGTTCCTTTTGCATGAAATACTGCATCAGTGACACAGAGGCGATCAGCCAGTGGTTCTGCTGAGGTTTGAAGGAAACCAAGGCAGCTATAATAGTGGCCTTCAGCTCATCTACGCTGCTGGTTCTGGTGTCTCTCATCTCGTGTAAATATACCTGAATACAACTCTCTGAACAGCAACTTCTTTAGCAATACTGTTTTTTATGGCTACCCTCATTGACTATCTGAGAACTGTCAAGTCAGCGGATCTCTTCCATGTTTCTATAGGCCATAAAATAGAATCTGTGTTTTTATTTGTGCTGAGTTATGTTCTAATTTTCTGAGAATCAAACTGAGTTGAGTTTCCATAAGTTTGTGCCAGAATTATCTGATTGAAATGGATCGCTATGTCTGTGAATTCAATTCACATTATGAATTAAATGACCCTGCCAATGATTTTTTTTTATTTATTGAGAAAAATCTTTGATTAATTAATGTACCTGTCATTTACTATCTCTTTTCAGGCCTACCTTACAGCCCTCACAGGCATGGACCCCATAGTGAAACCCCGAGGCTTTGTCTCCGCACACGCGACACTCGATGTTCAACGCTGAAGCTGATGCATCGTCTGGGAACTTGGAGAACAAAGGGTTGTCAGAGTACTGTGGAGGTGACTCTGGTTCCATCTTAATTGGGTCTAAAAGAGAGAGAAAAAAGACACATTTCAAATTTGACAATTGATCATTTAGTTGCTTCAACCAGCAGTAACTTTCTATTCTACTCTTCAAATCTACAAAAATTTTTAATCAGAGCAAATTAAGCTGAACTTACTGTGCGTCTCCATCTCTGTCCTATAGCTGTGCATGTTTGTGTAGTCCATGTTCGTCAGGTGTTCTTCACTGAGCGGAGGACTGATGTCGTAGGTCAAGCCGGCAGATGAGATGGAGGATACAAGCGGGGGAGACAAGGAGGAAGGGATGGAGGAGGAGGAAATGGAGGCATAGTCTGACGTGGACAAATGTTTCATGTCGAGGTAATGGGGGCTGTCGTCCAGCTCTGGCAGGTCCACTGTGCTCAGGCTGAAACCGACAGGCCACGCTAGGAGCTGCTGGGTGTCCACCATGTCTGTGGTGCAAACAGAAGAGATAAGAAAGCATTAAAAGATGCAACATAAACTACTCCTGATTATACGAGTGTTTGTGGCTTTTCTAAAACAAAACTGTTGAATGAAGACGATGTAAATCTGGAGCAAAGAAGAAGATTAAGAATGCCTGTAAAACTACAAGTCCACATACAGAATTCTGCTGAAGGTTAATCATTAAAAGTGTCTTCTCGAAAAAGTTCAAAACATTAGGGCGTGCATGCACACTCCCAGGAAAACACCATGAGGAGTACCCACAGTCCTCCCGCTTGCTCTTGAAGTATGTCTGTTATCATGCAAACAGGGAGGCAGACTGTGTCACGGGAAGAACGAGACGAACTCTGGCACTGAGGAACGTCTCCTCTGCTCAAAACACCGTCTTCCCCTCATGCTGTTTGGGTGCCTAGTGGTGCGATTGCCCAACTAAAGGACACGGAAAGGAGGCCAAGGATACATGACTTGATATAAGGCATACAAAAATAACTGATTTTTTAAGCGCTAAACCATATACGGACTTATTAAGACTTAGGGTTTTTTCTTACTATATGCTCATTTTCTGAATACCTTCAGCGTGAAAAATGGGAGGTACTTAGTAAACATCTGTATCTATTTATTTATTATCTTTATTTTGATTCAGAGCTAGTAGATAGCTAAATTTATCAACATCCACTTTCATTAGCACTGGTCTGCTCACCATAGTTACAACTTGACTAGATTTGTTTTTGTTGGCACAGATCATTGAAGGTGTTTTCATCCAAAATGGACAGACATTGGAGGAAAAAATGTCAGCCGAGATTATCAAAGTCCAACCAACAATCAGAGGGTACTAGCGTCCACATGAAAGCAAACCAAATAGAAAGCTTTACTCCCCGAGGGTAAGTTTGCCCAAGGCTGTGGTGTAATGCAACAATTTACAGCATGTTGGGAGATTGTGATTTTTGCTCTTGTCATCCTCTCAGCAGGTTCTCAGCAAATAAAGCACCATTAAATCAAGCACAGGCCAAATGCAAAATATCAGCTAGATAAAAAATATTTTCAGTCTAATGTTAATAATGGATTTGATTAACAATAAAGTTTTGTTCTTCCATGATCTAATGTATAGTGTAATACATTCATGATGTGCATAATTGACTTGTGTTCTTCAAACTGTGACCCTGGAGCTGCATACGGCCCTTAAGGCCCTCGACTGGGGTAAGGTAAGGTAATTTTATTTATATAGCACATTTTCAGCAACATGGCAATTAAAAGTGCTTTAAATGAATTAGAGGAAATGCAAATACAACTGTGGCTCCTCATAATTGAAAAACCAAAAACCAAGAATATACAATGCTTATTAATATAAATTTTTTCTTTGCGCTTTTATGCAATTCATGCAAAAGAAAATTAACAAAAATATGACTAGAAATACAAAAGGAATGTTTTCTTTTTTATTAAATAATTTGTTGTAAAAGGGCCACAAGAATATCCCATGTGTCTGAATACTTATAAGTAATGGTTTTATTTAAGGTAAAGTACAATAAACTTTGTAAAATTATTTAAATGCTGATTATATTTTGAATAAAAAAAACTGAAAAGAGATCAACCATGTTCATAAATAACCAATAGATCCATAGCTCTGTTCAGTGAATGTAACCTTTATGACCTGTACAGATTCTCAAAATAATCCCCAATCAACCATTCAGATGCTGATTTGGAACAAAAACAAAGTAAAGAATGCTAATTATGCAACAGGACACAACTAAAATAGTAGGCTCAGATGGCACAGTAACAGTATGATAATGACTTCCACTGGCTCCAAAGATACTTGGCAAAACAACCCTGTGGAACAAACATCCTCTTCTCTCAAACACATATTGTTTCCTTTTCACTTGTTTTGAATGTGGCAGCAAAAAATCAGTGGGGTCCACTTAAAATTCACATGGACTGAGGTATTGTTCTACTACAAGCAGAGGAATGGTATGTGCATAAGTGTGTGAAACTGATGACTATTAATACCCGAAGAAACCTGGGTATTTTTCCTTTGGCTGGAGAGTTGCCAGCTGATGCAGAATTAAAATAGATTGAGGAAGAGAGCGACTTGTGCTCTGCTTGGCATCGAGATATTAGATGGAGAAAGAAATCCAGTGGGAAAGAGAGCAGCTCCAGAGGCAAAAGGCAAGAGAGATAAAGCAATGGGTGACAGAAAGCAAGTCCCCGAGCTACTGGAAGGATTTGAACTGCACTCTGGAGACTCTTAAGAAAACTCTCATCTGAGGAAATTCATGCTCTGTGTTCAGCACAACATGGGAAAAGAAAAAGGAAGGCGACTGCAGTGAAACAAAACTTTTTCAATTATGTCGTAACTGAGGGTGAAAACAAGTTCGGGCTCCAACTTTTCTTCCGAGGTTGTGCATAGAAACAGTGCCATGCAAAATCTTTTCAAGTTTGAATCTATGAGTATTGTGTAGGAAAACAAGTTGTCAGGCTAGATAAAAGGTGACAAATTATTAGTAAGGGTTGTTTGGTTTGTGTTGCCTTAGTAGAGGTGTGTTCATGTCAGCACGTGTGCAGGAGCTGCAGCGGTGTCTCCTGCCGCTTCTCGGGTTTCCACATGTCAAGGCTTGATTTCGAGGTAGACGTACAGTTTGGATAAATGCTTTCTATTATTTGGCACTTCAGTCATGACACTAACACTAATAGTGTTAAAACCCAAAAAGGCCAAGCAGGTCTGGCAGCCACAAGCTCCATTCACTCTGTATTTGTCTTAAAGGGTGAGTTTTCCAAGAAAGATATTTAAAAGAAGAACTCAGGTTTTCTTACTGTAAAGAATTACTGAAGTAGTTAAGGTAAATAATTTGCAGACACAAGCTGTTCTTCAAGTTGTTTAAGAGAGGCTGTGCCACTGTCAACACAGCTGGAATGCAACCACTTTGGAAAAAAGAGGTGAAATCAAGGGAAATATGTGAAATCATCCCTAAGGAACAAAGTTGCAAAACCAATGTAATGTTCAAGATGCTCAGATTTCTTCACAACAGATATGTGGCCTTTTCCAAAATGGT
This sequence comes from Micropoecilia bifurca, assembly GCA_903067075.1. Taxonomy (NCBI): domain Eukaryota; kingdom Metazoa; phylum Chordata; class Actinopteri; order Cyprinodontiformes; family Poeciliidae; genus Micropoecilia; species Micropoecilia bifurca. Next base: position 11,126 of record CAEGAF010041409.1, on the reverse strand, counting down.
CAGACACAAAGGAGCAGGATAAAATTACTCAACAGACTGCATAGTTCCTTTCAAAAGAGTTCAAATCTTTCCAACTTTTTACATTTCATAACACTTAAACTAAAATGCCCAATGTATTTTATTCTGGTTTTATAAAAGACGAACACTGAGTAATAGTAACTTGTGCAAATACATGTAAATGAAACATAGAAATGACCTAACTTTAGCATTTATAAAATTAGTAGCGTCTGGTATGTAAATGGTTCTCGGTATGAGCACAGCTCAGCTGTTCTGCGAAGGCCTCAAAGGTTTGGCTTCAGCTGTGAAGACTGAGGAACACAGCATACATGTTGGAGATAAAGGAAACAATTGTGGAGAAGTTCAAAGGAGGGTTAGGTAATAAAACCTTACCCTAAACTCTGAACTTCTAATGGTTAGTTCACACTGCAACAATAAAAAATTGTTGGAGGACTTTCAAAACCTTAGAGACAATAACAAGTTTGGTCCTACAGTGTGTTGTTTATATCCATATGACAAAGACAGTCATATGATAGTTTTATAACAGAGAAAACACAAAACAAAAAGAGGTCTCCAAAGTCCACCATCATTCTACTTCTGGTGCACCATGGCAGTTGTTTTGTCTTCTGTATCTTGGATGCTTCTCAGTTTTTTAATTACCTTACTTTCTCACTGGCTACATGTCACATTCAACAGACTCATTTGTCTTCATGGAACACCAGGGATTTCTGGCCAAGACAATCCGACATGCTCAATATCGTCCTTCCAAGCAGACTAGATCAGTTTTAAGTTTACAACATTATCTTTACAGTCATCAAGGCATCCTTAACATTTATGGGAGGGGAAGATTTGGTCAAAAATCAGCATAATACCAAAACCAAGAAATCAAATTTGACAGGAAAAAGTCAAAAGCCAGAGGCTTATGGTAACTCTGGAGGAGATACAAAGATTAACAGCTCAGATGAAAGACCCTGTCAAAAAGACTACTATCAATCCACAAACATGGGCTTTATACAAAACCCACATTTTGTATAAACGTTTGACTTATACAAAGAAAGTCATAAGACCTCCCCTTTGCAGTTTGCCACAAACCACGTAGGAGTCCGATCAAATATATGGAAATAGGTGCTCTGGCCAAATGAAAACAACTTTTAAGGTTTTTGTCCCTCATGTCGCACTATGTGAGTGTGTAACGCTAACACAAAGCATCACCCTGACTGAACTCTCTAAACTTGCTGTGAGACATTGAAGTGACAACATCCATTTCACTTAGAAGCATATGTTGGAAAGGCCCAGTCAAAGTCCAAACCTAAAACCAATCAATCCCAAAGGAAATGCATCCGATGTAAATTAGTTACAGCTATTTTGCAATCAGCATTATTTTGTGTTCGTCTATGTTAAAACCTCCCAAATAATTCTGGTTATAATTGATGAAATGTGAAATGTTTAAGGCATATGAACACTTTTATTAGGCGCTGTGGCTAGAGTCCTTATTTATCTCATGATTATTTTCTGTGAACTTTATTATTTAACCTAATTTGAAAATCATTTAATTTGTGACTCAAATGTTTCACCCCCCACTTATAGACAGGCTCTTTTTGAAAATATCCACATTTGGTAAACATTTCCAGCTGTCTTTTTTCCATTATTCGTACCAACTTTAGGTACAAAAGGACATCCTGGGACCCAAGACTGTTTTTTTCTGATATGAAGTTCTATGAATCTAAACAGTCATTTGAAGCTAAGCTTCTGTACCTAAGAGAGATCATCCAACAATGCACATAACAAACAGCAATGTTTTCTAATAAATCTCAGAGTTCTATGATAAACTGTCTCCAAAATATGTAGGTTTGAGAATAAGTGTGGATATAAAGCACAACACCATAATCCAGAACAGACAAAACTGTAGCAACAAGTCTCTCCTTGAACTTAAAGATCTGTTCAAGGAGTGAAAAAGTTGAGCTTTTCGCCAACATCTCAGCATGAGGTGCAACAGAAAAAGAATAACGGAGGAGGAAATGTAAATATTTATATTAAAAGACACATTCAATCTGGTTGTTTGAAAGTTATGCAACGTAAATGTTGAATTTTGTTGAAAAAGCCCCAAATAATAGTAAAGAAGCAACCTTAAAACCCTTCCACCACAATCATTAGTGGCAAAGATTATTTCAAGCTACACTACACCTATCAAAGTGAGTTTTGAACGGCAGAAATGCTAAGACATAAAGCAGCCCGGCTGTGGGAGACAAAAGGGAGAACCTGCTCTGCCACATTCAAGGCCTTTGCACTTTTATTTGCTCTGTTTAAACAAAAAACTGCCCACCTTGTTTCAGGGCGAGGACTAAACAGCTATTATCAACCACAATCAATCACTTTGAAATATATGGAAATATCTCGACATTAAAAACTACAGAAGACAAGAAAGGTGAAAAACAAGGCTAACTCCAGTAGAATGAAATATTTGTTAAATTTAGCTGAGCTACACCTGTCTTCACAAGGTTATTAAAACAGTGACAAGTTGCAAAATATCACACCTCTTGATGAGAGGACGCTTTTTTCTCTTTCCTTTTTTAACAAGTAAACCATATGTTGTCAAAAGATGTTTATTCTTGAAAGTTTTTCATTTGTGTGTGAGTGTGTGTGTGGCAGGGAATGAAAGCGAGAGAGGCAGCGCTCAGCCCGAGTTCTGTGACTTCCTGACCTCTTCATGTAAAACAGCATGTGGTTCAGAGTCAGTGACTAAAACAAAGATATGCCCGCCTGCTCGTCTGCTTCGCAGTCCCCACATTTTCTTTGAAAAGATTAGAGAGCTTGATTTTTGCCTGATGAGTCCCATGTTAAGAATATGTGGGACTCTGGAAACATCATGTGTAGTAAGAAATTTCTTTTTGCGGTTTGTCTGACTAAGCCGCCTAGTTTTTGAAGTCAAGTGTTTTTTTGTGTCACAGGACAGTAAAAACATGAAAAATAACCAAAAAGTCTGTGTTACTCTTCAGGAAACTGGCACTTTTTTTTATTCTGCTGGTGTGAAGCCACTAGAGGCAGATTCACCAGAAAGGGCCTTTCCCCTTCTACACATGAATGATGAAGTAGGAGAGTATTGGAAAACCAAGTGTCAAGTGGAGGTCTGGACTGCCCTCTTGACAAGACCGAAAGTCTAGACCGAGTCTGAAAACCCACCTGGTTGGTTGGTACCGAACTTACTCATATGGATCCTTCAAAGCTTGGCATTGTGGGAGGATAGAAACCGCAACGTTCGTCTGCCAGACAACCTGTCTCTGATTTCAATCTGATTTTGTCAGTCAAATCTCCTCATTTCAACTTTAAATAAACCTAAATTCAAATCCATCGTGTAAAGGATCCGCCTTATCACTAGCAGAATATATGGTAGAGTTTTGTTTTGATTAACTAGCTTGATTCTTTTCAGAGCATCTGTTCATTAATGCTAGGCTGGATTTTATAGGTTTTACATTTTATGGCACCATTTGAAAATGTAATGATTGTTAATGTTACAATACTGTTATTTTTCTGAATAATGTAAGCAAAAACATTGAATAAATACCAACTAAAGTCACTTAAAGTAGTTTCTGTGCAGAACATGATACTAGTTTGACTTTCTGGACTTTACAATGATACAAGTTATAATTTATTTAAGTAATCAATACTTAAAACTAAAAATAAATTCACACTCTCTTGTTTAAGTACCCTATGCTTTTTTCTTTGTCAGGTGGAAAATGATCCTAGATGTTAGTGAATGAGTAAACTGGATCTGGGCCCATAAACCTCACATGACCAATTTAAACATGTTTCCTCTTCTTTAGTTTGGTTAGAGAAATTATAATAGTATTAATATATATTTTAAGTATTAATACTATCACCTGCTTTCTGTGTAAGCAGGTGATATGAGTTCACTGATACTACCAAGAATCATTTTAGTCTTGTGCTAGCACTAAAATAAAAGCGGAAAGAGACACTTGGTGTATGAGAAGCTATACAAATGTTTAAAATGTAGATGAACCCCAATTTGTCCAGTTTGAAATAGTTTATTCGACGATCTTCATTAGTCCCTATAAAAACAGACTATTTTTCCTGGCCTCCACACCATACGCACAATATTACAAGTATTATATATAAAAAAAAATAATAATAGAAAACCCAAAACATAAAAATCTAAACCAAAAACACAAGTACAAGTCAATAACCACAACAATTTCAAAGAATATTAAGAGCAAATAATAGCAGTCTTCAATATTCACATGCAATTGAAACATCTATTAAATTTAATGTTATTTAAATATGTAGTATAGATTTTTTAAGATCATTTGTAGACTTTTCATGATCACCTTCTTTATTTAAGAAGGTAACATTTCCTCATGAGCGATAGTATCTTGTCTAGGCTGAAATAAAGCGCAAAACCGCTGGCCAGACATTATAAACAAAAACATTAATTGCAGGAATATTTTTAACATCTTAGACAGTTGTGAAATAGAACGTGCAAACAAACTCAAACACACAGGGATCAGGTTGGTCCACTCACCCCTTTCTCCCGTTTCTGTGACTTTTCTGTATCAGCCTCACTGCTGAACGTCTTAAGTGACAGTGTCAGAACGACAGTCTGCGTGTGCGCTTATGTGTGCGTGTGGTCATGTTTTTCCTCAGGAAGTGATGACCATTAGAAAGGGAACTACACACACATCTTTCTCTGACAGAGTCTGGGCTCAGCAAAAGTTCAGACAGCGAACGATCATGTGGTCTGAGCGTGTGTGTGTGTTGTGTGCGTTTGAGAGCGACATGTCTGATCCTTGACTGCTTTTTTTTTTAATTTCTACACCATACACTGTTGAATTGGTAGCAGCTTGTATTACGTGTGGTACAGTCCAAAAATAATTTTTCTGAACATTGTTTTGTATGTGTGTGCGTGCGCGTGTGTGTGTGTGTGTGAGGTGGCAGACATCAGATGCAGATGATTTCCTGTTTCTTCACTCTGACAACCTCATCATGCTTCTTTGGCTGCCCTTCTCTCCCTCCTCTCTCAGTCACTAAGAGGCAATGTGACAGTGGTGACGCATTCCCTTTTTCTTCCTCATGTAAAGTGAAAACACTCAAACATAGCTTTTTCATTGGAAATGTTACTTTATCACATAAATGTCGAAGTTTTTAAATGTCTAAAACTGCTGCCAGACACTTTGTGCTCACTGTGTGAGCTGTGCAAAATGCCAAAACTCCTACAAGGCAACAAGTCCCAACAGAACTCCAGCAGTAGCCCTTTCACTTTACTCATGCTTGGACCCTTATTGTGCCCTCATAATATAATAGATATTGTTTTTGCAGATTTAGATGATAAAAGGCAGCGTAGTCTTTCACATTGCTGCCAAGTAGAAGGTTTATTTTTCCCCGAAAGCATCAAGGAATGTGCTGTCTACAAAATATGAAACCTGCTGGGGAAAATCCAGTTGAAAAGACAGAAAAAAAAGACTTTTCATTCCGTCATAGCATCATACATAAAGTTAAAAAAAGAAAAACTTCACACAACTTAAAGTAGGAATGCACAAAAAAAATCGTCTGGTGGACAAAAATGATACATTTCTCTCCTGACCTTGTATTTTTTTTTTTTCGTTTGTGTGACTGCACCACAGATAAGCAGTCTGCAGTAGCAGTCTTCTGTCTAAAAGTTGTCGTTGTGGGAAAAAGACTCAGTTTGCTATTTCCGATATCAGTGAGAAGTTTAAAAATGAAGTGAGAGGAAAAACACAAAAGGTGTAATAAACTACTATAAAGAAAACTCTTATTTTTCACCGAGGCACAAATGCTGCTCATACAGGCAGTTTCTTAAACATTGACTGAAACTTCAACAGATAACAGGAAGGCTAAATGTATTACAGCAACGTTTCTTTATTTGTTCTATTGATCTTTCAACCTTTACCTGTCTAGTCTATTTATCATTCCTGGAAAACGTACAGAAACTAATGTTTACAGAGGCCTGCACTTATTATGGAAATCACTGATTTATGATGTGAAAGACATACGGAGGTGATACATATTTGCAATGGTAGATATATTGTAATAAAGTCTATTTATAGAATGATGGCAGTTACAAAATGTAAAAAAAAATAAAAAATAATTGGAGTTATAATTAACACTTTTAAAAGTAGCATATAAAAAAACCACCATATAAAATATACAGCTTATTTTTACATTTGAATTAAATGAACAAAATCTACTTTCTACACTAATTTCCAATGTTATGTTGAATATTGATACTGAGAATAGAATGAGCCTTTTAAGAACTAAACGCATTTTTATGCATTTAAGATTTATTGCTATTATTTCCCCAGGGACAATTAACAAAAAACAAACAAACCAAAAAAAATCCCTAAAGGATATTGAAAGCATTTTCTAGAAACGAAGTGTCAGAGTCAGCCATATTGAGTCAGCAGCAGTGAAAGAGGTCAGTCTAGTCAGCTTTCTAAGGACAGTAGTAGTGGTAAAGAACTGGAGCATGACTTACCACGCTCTAAATAGCATGGTAAGTCATGCTTACATATTTCTCTGTCTAAGACAAGCTAAATTTGTTTGTTTGTCCCAGAGTTCACAAATATACACAATTTAACCAAAATATTAGTGTGAAAGAAATGCAAAATCATTTCAAAAGCAAAATGTTTACTGCCCTTAAGAAAGGTTTCTTTGAACCAAATACTCTAATCTGTTACAGCTAATTTTATTACCTTTTCTACAGCTATAATTCTGATTTGAATAATTCTGAAATCAGAACTACAGCATGAAAAATCTGATACAATTAGCTAAAAAAAGCAATTTTACAAAAAAGTTGATTCAAAACAGCCTTTTTTTTTCCAGCGTGATGCCATTTTTGAGTAGGAGGAAAATCAATTTCACTGGAGCAGTCAACAGAATCCAAACCCTTATCTGCTCACCATGGCAAATGAAATGTTGTCATTTACCAGTCTGTCTCGCTTAGAGGTTGACTTATTATTAAGTTTGTCAACAATTGATAAAACCGGTCTATGCAGGCAAGGTGTAGCCTATTAATTTACAAAAGACAACATATATAAATGTGTTAATCTTCAGGCCATCTGTCTAGTGAGGAAAGTGATTCTGCAGTTTTATCAATACCTGATGCTGGTGGCACCATCTGGGTCTTATATTCCTTTTCTACCTAGCAACACACGAGAATAAGGTCGTTTTTTTTAAATCAGTGTTTATGATATATTATACTGATCAGCCATGTAATCAGTATTATTTGTATAAATAGCAAACATTACAATTTTGTGCACATTTCTTCTCTTTCAGGGTTTATTGCAGTTATTTCCATCTCAGCCTCAGAAGAAAGTCTTTCCTGCAAGGCGACAAGGAAAGATGCTTTGACAGCCACTGGTACAAACAGCATTCCTGCCTTGAGTATTCCCAAAGCCACAATAGTAGATTTGACAGTCAAAATTCTTCTCTCTCTTATACATTACGGTTTCTGTTTAACATTAGACAGCAACACATGAGAGAATCTTTTAGCTTAAAGTGATTAAGAGCCATTTGTACATAATTATGTCTAATATCAAACCGAGCCACCTGGGTGTCCTTAGCAATGAAGACAGAAGATCAAAGTCATTTGACATGGATTGATTGGTTCAAGAAACATTTTTATGTTAATGTGATGAGAATGGATCTGTTTGAAAATAAATAAAGGAATAACCTATTTGTAAAACAATTCACATGAAAGGAGTGTAGAAGTAGAAACTCAATGGTAAGTAAAGTTGTTTTTTGTTATATTTGTTATAAAGTACTGAATTTAATATTAATAATTTATCATGCATGCATGTTTTACTTATTTTTTATTAGAAATGTCATGCATTGTGCATAAAACAAGCCAGTAAATTTAGGAATATTACAGTTTTTCTAAGTAAAGAAAAACTGTAACAAAAACCAAATATGACACAGGATAAGTGCTGTATTTCAAACAGCAGACAGAAATAAATATGACTGATGTATTTCTGTCTTGATGTAGTTAAAACGTGATTATGGTCGATCAATGAGCTTATCAAACCTGACTTACGAAGTAAATGTTTTGACTTACGTAAAAACAACATCCAGTATCTAAGGTTTTGTCTCTTCCATGAGCCACATGTTATAACATGCGACTTCAGGTTGGATAACTGGTTTTTCTGGTAGATATTGTCTTTCTAAACCTTCATGTGAGACAGATATTACAGTTAGACAACAAGGAAGTGATGAGGGTATGAGGGTGATGAGTACGTTAGTTCCCGACATTACAAAGAAAAAAACAAACCTCAATCAGTGTGATCCTGCCAGCACTGCCCACACAGTAAACTGTTAACGCCCTTCTTCACTCAACCCTTCTAACAACTGCAGGAGGGCTAATACAATGAAGTATGTGGAGTTAAACTAATCAGTGATTTATTGTTTTTATATTTGAATTTGGACTCAAATGCGAATAAGCAATAAAACTCCAGTACTTTTCAGTTGTTTATCAGTTTTGCATTGTGTCACTTAGCACATTGTCATTTATTCATCTGTTTTTCTTTGCAACAGGCAGGTGTTTCTTTCCACTGTACAGTAATATCAAACATCTTTTTTCTCTGAATTTGGATTACATTTACCTGATGAAAGATTGTGCAAAAAGTTAGAAAGCATACATTTCCACACAAAAAGGATTATGTAGAGAAAAATAGACTTTTTGCTAAAACATTAACCTTTCCAGATCGAACATAGCGCCTGCAATCCACCGAACTGCAATCCAGCCAAATTTGCAGTACTGTAATTCCCCCACACTTTGCAAGATCTAAAAAATTCCAAAGGTTTCTGAAAGGGGAGAAGTTGCACTTTCTAGCCAGTATCGGGTTATTAAGGTAATTACACCAGGGAGTGAAGTGTGAGGGACACTCTTTTAATAGAGGGTAAATTGCAAAAATAACTTAATAGATATTTACATTTTCAGCTGTTATACAAATATATTTATTCACAGGACATTTAAAGAACTGTGTAAAATTAAAACAAGCAAAAATATCCAGGAGGAGATTCGAAACTAAGGTCAAAAAGGGTTAATCAAATATTACATTCGGTCTTCTAACTTTTCTGGAATGATAAAATATCGACTCAAAATGATGCTTTGTAAAAAAAAAAAAAAAAGGTAAAGCCTTGCTAGATATTTTAAGTGGTCTCACATAACAGATGTTTTGACTTTCAATTACGAGATCAGGCCAAATGCCTGACCAACAACCAGGCCTCACAGCAATGCAGACCCAACTGAAGAGAATGCAAACCGTAACTAAGCCATAGCAGGAAGTCAAAATTAAAGCTACTAAAATAAATATGTGTTGGTGCTTAGTAGATAAAAAACTGCGATGGAATCCAGAAACTGAAATGTTGCATTTTCACTTGCAAATGTAGTTGCTACTACCAGAAGACTTCTCGTTTTGTCACTTAACTATAAAAGCCCTGAGCTATAAAAACTCACACAACATGACAGCTCACATCCTGGCGAATTTGCCACTTTTTTCTACCATTTGAAAACATGTACAGTACAGTAGCAGAATAAACCACATCTGCAAGTTGAAACTGAATTTGAAAAAAAAAAAAAAAAAAAAGAAAGTCTCAGGTGAGGGGAACAACAGCCAAAGATGACTGATCAGTCTAAACACCACTGTTGTTTTTCCCAATCTCCCCGTAGACTGTTTGTCTTCGTAAGCAAACCTTTACATTTCAAGTACATTGCATGAAATTGAGATGAGTCAGACTTAATCCTAGTGACTCAGAATTCATCTTTCAACATGTTTTGGTTTACATCCATGAAAGGAGTAGACATCCATAAAACATCAGACCCATTAATGGATAGTCAACATGTTCCCCTATTTACTGTTTTAACTTATGTATTTCAGTTATTTTTGTGCAATAATGACATGAGGTTATCTGTTTTTTCCTCTTAGATCATTCTTTAGCTCAGTGACCCTAAAACATTAAAGGTAGGGGTAAGAATGGCTGACCTACATGCAAATATCAGCCAGACGAGAGCAAATTAACATGAAACAGAAAGAGTACATGAAAAGAAACATGCACACAGTCTGATATGGTGGAAGCTGTAGTGTGTCATAATAATCCCTTACATAACAGAACCTCAAAACCTGCGACTCTCAAAGTCACGAACATTATTTGGACCGAATTAAAAGTCGCTCTGGACAACGACCACATCTTTCGGGATGTGTTATTTCTGTTAATAGGACACTTAAAGAGTACTTACAGTAATTCGTGAAATTCATTGAACAACAATCAGTTACTAATGAAATTAAATTTAAGATTCAAGTTTATGCTTACTCACATAGCAAAAAGAAAAAAAAATTGTTTGCTTCAAATTTGTAAGGGAATTCCAATGAAATATGGTTTCTGATCACCAGTAGTTCCTGATATCTAATCTTATCTAGAAGTCATATTTGAACCTTGAAACATGACTTTCTAGGACCCCTGCTCTAAATAGTATCATGCAAAGCTGGGGCCCAACACTGTTGACAACCTTGAAACCTTAAAATATGTGACAGTACCATGTGACTGACAGTGAATAGAACATATTCATTTTCTAAAAGAGTGATCAAAAAAGGTATTTATATATCTAAAAACATTGTAAGGATGTTTTTAGGATCTTAATAGGTGGTAAATTACTGAGCAAATGTATTGTGCCTGAATACAAATCAGTTACTAATGAAATTAAATTTAAGATTCAAGTTTATGCTTACTCACATAGCAAAAAGAAAAAAAAATTGTTTGCTTCAAATTTGTAAGGGAATTCCAATGAAATATGGTTTCTGATCACCAGTAGTTCCTGATATCTAATCTTATCTAGAAGTCATATTTGAACCTTGAAACATGACTTTCTAGGACCCCTGCTCTAAATAGTATCATGCAAAGCTGGGGCCCAACACTGTTGACAACCTTGAAACCTTAAAATATGTGACAGTACCATGTGACTGACAGTGAATAGAACATATTCATTTTCTAAAAGAGTGATCAAAAAAGGTATTTATATATCTAAAAACATTGTAAGGATGTTTTTAGGATCTTAATAGGTGGTAAATTACTGAGCAAATGTATTGTGCCTGAATACAAAT
>CAEGAF010041336.1:0-22819 GCA_903067075.1 Micropoecilia bifurca | reverse complement strand
GGCAGAAGAATCATTGTCTTTTGATTATCTATGCTGTGGTTTCTGCTAACAGCTCTTTGGAGATCACCATGTTTGAGCTGAAATCCTGTTTTCTGTGGAATTATTCAAAGATTCAACAAGAAAAAATTGGATAAATTGACAGGCTGCTTGAAACAGAATGTCTAAAGTTAAACATTAAACAGATTCTTTTTTAAGGACTTAAAATGTCTTAAATTTAAGTAAGTTGACTTTTACTCTTGTATATTGTTTTATTTTTATCTTGCGAGCCTTTTCTCTCAGGAAACATCTGAGACACACTTAGACATCTTAATCTTAATTGCGTTCTGTGAGTTGAGACTGTTGAGGCTATCGCTAACATCCTGCTAACATACCCTAGCTAGTTGGCCAGCTAGCGTTTTCAGACTATCATGGATGACTGCAAGTTTGTATGTTTCTATGGAGATTTAGCTCTTCTATACCACTCATAGTGATCTTAAATGGTCTTAAAGTTGGTGAAACTTGCAGAAGCTCTGTCTAATGTGTAAAAACATTAGGAGCCATTTTATTCTTATTTGGTTATGGTCAGAGACTGAGCTGAAAATTAATTACTAAAAAAGTAAGATTCCGAATAATATATAGATTTTTTTTTATTTAAATCTTCTGAAAACTTGAAGAACTATTGATGAAGACCGCTTTTGAAGATTTGAAGAAAGTGCAGCTGCTTGGCAGGAAAATGTAATCAAACAAGAGATGACCCAAGACTTTTGCACAGCAGTATTTCTTAGTGAGGTTCACCAACACACTCGCAGGCCGGCCCCCTCCTGCCCTCACCGAGTGATGCTGCTGTTTTGTCTCTGTCCTGCAGATGGAGGTAGTGAGCACATTCAAGCGAAGCGGTTCGTTTCAGGGAGCGGTGAGACGGCGCTCCTCCGTGCTCAGTCAGCTCCACGACGTAAACACTATCTCTACCCCCTCTCACGTAGCTCTCTCCACCGCAACAGCCAATACCAGCCCAGCCCCTGGGAGTGAGTTCGCCGAAAGCATGTACACACATCTCCCACACACACGTACTTGCACACACTCATCCACAGGCACAAACACATGTAGACACACTGCTGCACGGCACGTGGACTGCGGTATTTTGACTCTCTCTCTGGTTGTGTCCCCTCCGGCTCGCCCGCTGCTCGTGTGTGTGCAATGTCTCCTCTTGTTTTTTTTGGTTTTTTCCTTCTTACTACTCTCCCGTTGGAACAGCACCCAGTCCCGACCGGCTGTGTGGTTCTGGTCTGATCTGGACTGGTCCAATCCCAGTGTGGCTCTCAGGCCAGAGTTTGTTTTTGTTGTTGAGTGTTGGTTCGTGCAGGAGGCCGCTGACCGCTCGCTCTCTGTCTCTCTGTACTGAGGCGTCCCGTGACACGATCTTCAAACACAGATTGGGTCTGATCATTGATGAGAAGAAGACGATTGATTTTCAGATGTCACCGGCGTCCTGATGCTCAGGGAGTGAGCAGCAGCTCCTCCTGCACCACCTGTTCTTCTGTTTGCATATGAGGTCAAGCGTAGTTCTTTTGGTTTTGTTTACTCCTAACATCTCTAACAAGTGGTGTCATTTCTTTACTCTTAAAACGAAATAAGACAATATACTGTAACAATCATGTGATGACATTTTAATAATGGTACATTATATCTCACTGCATTCAATTCATATTCATCACCAAATGGCTTCCATAAGGCTTGTGTTGAGCTGTAAACCTTCGAGTATAAAAGCCCATTGCCTCGCTGCTGCTGCTGTTTCTAAGAGTAAACGTAAGGAGCACTTCCCTCTTCCTCTCTCACTCTTGCTTCCTCTCTCCTTCCTCTGCTGCTGTCTTTTGTTTGGTTCTGCAATGTTGTCAACTGGTTAATTATGTAACAGTATTTCCAGCTCTGACGTCACACGTTTGGGTCCCCCGCAGCCCCCAAAACCCTGACCCGACGTCTTCAGAAAGTCCCGACTTCTTCCTCTCTGTCAGAAACCTTGTTTTTGTTTTTTTGTTTTTCTTTTTCTTTTTCACGCTCCCTCTCTTTCTCACCATCACAGCTCTCTTTCTTCTTCGTTCTCTATCCATGAAACGATACAGGTTCCCTGTTTGCGGAAAAGCACTCCTCGAAATGTCTTCTGACTGTTCTTCATACGTAGAGCTGTTCTGTTGTAGAGCTATTTAGATTGTAACGGATCTAAATGCAGGCTCTTATGTGTAGCATACTGATAAGATTTATTTAGTCCACTTTCCTTCCTTTTTCCATCCTGTTTTCCCCTCGTTTTTTGGGATCTCACCTCATCCTTTTTGTCATCCTCCCTTGTTCTCAATAATGTAGCTACCACATCTCATCTTTTTTTCCTGTTAATTTTATTTTATTTTTTTGAATGTCAGTTCTGCGTGCGTCTGTTTGGAAGCGTGCTAAGATGTGCGTGCATATGCAGACATGTCGGCAAGCCGCAGCTTGACCCTTAGTGCAGTTTACCTTAATAGTGCTTGTATGCCTGTGAATAAGTGTGTGCATGCATGTGTGCTGTCTCTTCATTTGGTTGTCTTCATCTGCCTTCTCAGTTGCTTATCTTTACCTTCCTTGCTCCTCTCCGTCACATCCCCTTCGCTCCCCACCTCATTCTGCCCCACGCTGACCCTCCGCCACCGATGCCCCTCCTCCCTTCATCACCTGCGGTGGTAGAACTAGAAAGGCCCGAGTCGATTGTTGTCATCCTGCACAGTCATGAGGACACACCTGGGCTTCATGTTTAGATTAAACATCCTTCACTTCAGCTCTTTGTATTATCATAAACAACAAATGTGTTCAGATCTGCAAAAAAATTGGCTGCCAAATGACAGAAAATACAATAAACGCTGAAGTAGGGATGTTCAGTCAAAGTGTGGAGCTTAGCCTCAGGTCGGGCCTCTGCCAGCTCATTGCTTGATGTTTTAATTCTTTGAGTGTATTTTTTAAAAGGCTTTGTTCTGATTGTTTTACTCAGTTCTGGACTGCGATGTAGTTTGCAGCCTCCGTCTTGTGGTTCAGTCCCGGACTCAGACAAACAAACAAGAAGGGGAACGTGAAGGAGCCAGCACCACGTTTGTGCGTGTACGTTTTATATGACGCAGGTTCACTTCTCTCTGAATCATGTTGCCAAGCAGCCCCGCGGGCGAGATTGTTTTTAGTGGTTTGAACTCTCAGAAAGGGAGGCTAGCTGGAGTTCTATGTATGTTTATCAGTCTCGATTATCTTTAAAAGATATCTTCAGTTGAAATTGTGATAATTTGCTACGATCAACAAATCTCTTTCCAAAGAGCGGGCCTGGTGGGAAAGGAGTTCCTGCTGGTGACGAGCGTTGTGCTGCTTGTGCAGGCATCTTGTTTTATTCATTTATAGGTGCTGGATAGAAAACTATTATCCGGACGGCGAGTTTGCAGCCATGCGGCAGCTCTGACAGCTTTCTGATTCATGCTTAATGCTCAAGTCAGCATGCAAACACCCTTACCGCGCCTAGAGCCTCACGTTTACAGCTAAAGCTGTTTGTCAAGTGCTGCTTTAATTAACACTGCCAATAAGAAATCCTGCTGAAAATCAGAGAAGCAGCGTTTGTCATGAAAGTATTTGATCCTATTTTAAAGGGTTTTCACCAAATATTGGATCTTACAGTTATTTAGGTTATTTTAATCATTTCAATTCAAATAACGATGCACCTGTTCAACTGTCTGTTAGCATGAAGAGCAAATCAGCCAATCACATGGCAACAGCTCAATGTATGTTAGCATCTTAATGTGGTTACGCATAAGAACTGCATGCTGCATCGACCTGAACAGGTCAAACAGGACAAAAAGAACAAGACATAAAACATAAACAGAGTTTATGGTCATTTAATAGTAGATCTAAAGATTTACAATTTATTGAAAGAAATGTTGTTAAACAATAAAATAAGTAATAATTAAAGTATCAATATAAATATATACAATAAAAGATTAAGTTAGTGGAAGTGTAGTAGTCTTACGACATGAGGGATGAAGCTGTTATGGAATCTGGTTGTTCTGCATTTGAAGCTGCTGAACCTTTACCCAGCAGGAAGAACACAAACCAATGAAGAAAGTACTTCTGGCCCTCTGTTTACTCAAACAGGTCTGATCTGGTAACCAGAGTCTCGATACTGGTTCAGTCCATAGATAAAACACCCAAATCTGTCAGCTCAGCAGTGTGGTGTGTGTATGGAGTCCAATGCTCAGGACTGTTCGGAACTGAAGAGTCTAAACAGCAACTACACAAATAGATTGTCCAACACCGAGGAGTGAGCTCATTGGCTCAGAAATCACCAGTGCAGGTACATCTCAGGGTCAAGGGTCACTTTGTTTAAGATGATTATGTAAAAATTTTGGACATGGAACACAAGAGGACGTGTTGAGGATTTGAATATTGAACAAAAAAAAAATACTAAACCGAAGACGTAGCTTCTGGTTTTATTTAACAGCAGTTCAGATATGATCAACCCACATGGCACATGGCACCGCTTGGGACGTGTTTGAATCGTCAAGTGACAACAACCCAAACACTGAACTAAATTTAAGGTATGATCAAATGTGACCTTTATGGTCCCATTTTGACATTCATGATTCTATTTGTGGGATTGTTCTGACTAAAACTTACAAGTCTGTTGCTTACAATCTTTGCTCCGAAC
This sequence comes from Micropoecilia bifurca, assembly GCA_903067075.1. Classification (NCBI taxonomy): domain Eukaryota; kingdom Metazoa; phylum Chordata; class Actinopteri; order Cyprinodontiformes; family Poeciliidae; genus Micropoecilia; species Micropoecilia bifurca. Next base: position 18,135 of record CAEGAF010041336.1, on the reverse strand, counting down.
TGAGAGGTTTTTTTATATACACTGTTGCTAGTGTTGCTTCTAAGCTGGTAATCATCCTAGGACGTTAGCCCAGCATTTCTGTCTCTGAATGGATGCTTACTGGTTGGATTTGGGTTCATAGAGCCAATCACAGTGACATAACAGGAAAATTGCTGAAAAAAATAAGGAGATAAAACCTGTGAATGGATTTATAATATCACAGGTACAACATATTTTATACTTTCGATTTATATTCAACTCAGTTTTTATTCTGCAGTTGTCAGCTGTTGCTAACACAAGAAAATAAATTCAGCCTCTCTGTCTGTGAGCTGATTTTAATCCTCTTTAAACAGATATTTGAGTCCAGCTAAAGAAACTGTATAGGCCAAGTTCATTTTCTGTCATCCTTAATACTGCCGCAGTATTAAGTGGTTTGGCGAGTGTGATGCTCTTTGTATCCCTGCACTATAATTAGTAATGAATAAATGGTGGGGAATGTTTTATAACTTAGGTTTTTGGCACAGTAAACATCTTCAGCTCCTCACAGGAACAGGTAGTAGAGCCCTGAGTTCAATATTTTATTTGAGACAGTCAAACCTGGTGGATGTACACAACTTTTCATGAATAAAGTTATGTTAGCTTTAATGCTGTTATGAAAGCTAACCATTCAGAACATCACTTTCAAAGATATGAATTAAATGTATTGATAAAGAGTTTGGTTCTTTGTTTGCAGTCATCCTCTTTAGTGATGCCCTACAAAATTGGTTGTGCAAACTCTAAAATTAGTTCCAGCTAATGCTAAGGCTAATGCTAAGGCTAAAGCTCTACATCAACATGGTATTTAACGGAAGCTAATGTTAAAGCGCAAAGGTCAACCAAGTCGTGTCATGTGTGTCAAGGTCAAATTTATTATTGTGCTTCAGGAAGTGATTCTTTTGAACAGATCTTTCACTCACTGTTTCAGATTTATGGTTTCACCAAACAAGTTGTTTGAAAAGATTAGCCTGTGGTCAGAGTTTGTTTCATGTCCAGCTCTCACAGGTCAGCAGTTATCTGGTGGTTCTAGAGAAATGTCTTCCTGGATCTTGCTTTATTCCAAACTTTGTTAAGTTTATTTCCGGCACCAGGATCTCCACTAGTTAATACCCTTATATATTGTAAACCAAGTTTGCCATAGGTAAAGGTTTACTGTAGTCTAATCATTTACCAATTTTTTTATTGCTTTTTGGAAAATATAAGGAACCAAATACATATAAACAGTTTAATACAATGAATGTCCTTTGTGTATCCTACCTCTTGCACAATGACAACTGGAGAGAGACACCAGCTCCTCCAACACCTGACAGGACATGCAGATATGGACAGGAAATGGATGGATGGATGGATGGATGGATGGATGGATGGATGGATGGATGGATGGATGGATGGATGGATGGAATAATAGGCATGCAACAGGGAAATCATGAGCATCTGACAAGGAGCATCAGCTAACCTACTGGTTCTCAACGTGGACAGTACCGCCCCCCAGGGGGCGTTCAGAGGATGGCAGGGGGCGCTGGCGGACATTTTTATAAAAGGGGGGCGCTGGGATGCCTTAGGGGGGCGTTTGGTTGAAGGTAAACTTTACACCTTAAATGCACAACAATGCCAGTTTAGACTTTGAGCAACTTGGTAAAACTGTATTGTGTAACATTAAAACATGCTTCTAAAACATATTCTACAATTCTCCTGGATGACCCAGTCAGACATTAGCAGCTCTGCTAATCCACCTACTTTGCTTTTGCTGTTCCTCTTTAAATCTGGGTATATGTTTAGAAAGATGAGCAGAGAGATGTTGGAGTTGGGGAGATGATCCTTGCCAGTTATGATCCATGAAAAAAATGGATTGAACTTTCTCTCCTTTCTCTGCACCCATTCAGTCTCTGCTTCAGCTCCTCTCGGAGTTTGAGGTCAGAGTTCACGGATTACCTGAGCTTTCGGGATGCAATTTAGCTGCTCCTAAATGTCATCCCCATGAGAACTTTGTAAAAATAAACAAATAAATAAAAATAACACCTTGCTGCTATGTTTATGGTATGTGGTATTTGGTATTTAGGGCCTGAATAAGCCCCCAGTTCTTAAGCTGAAGCAAAAACATCCCCATAAAATAGTTTGAACCAAAATTATTCATAATCTGCTAATGAAGTTTACATGAAAAACAATTTTTTGACCTGGTAGAGTAAATCTGTAGAAGAAAACTAATTAAACATTGATACAAATAATTCACTAGTTAAATTAAATGCTGAGTGACACTATTGTCACAATTTAATAAATTATTCGTAAGTAATTATTACAAAGTATCAGATAGAATAAACTTACTATATAACTACACACAAACAAACCTACTTAAGCATATGGTGGAATAATTCTTTAAGTACACAATTACATATTTGAATGTTAAATTCATTAATAGAAAAAGATTAAATCAGTTCTTTTAGTTTCCTGTGTAAAATGTATGTGTGAAATCCCAGCGTCTCATTGGTTGGTCTGTGGAGCAAGTGACTGCGGACCAATCAGATTGCTGCAGCACATCAATATAAAAGAAATGCACAGGTTATCATTCATGTGATTTTAAAATGGCTTCAATAATTACTCATCTAATATATTGCAATTCATATTATTATTACTTTGAGTATTATTATTACTTCACTCTTACTTATATTTTTTTTATATGTGATTCCAGTCATATTTTGTTTTTCTTAGTGTCAGAACTCATGTTTCAGAAATGGAGTTTACTGTATGAAAATCAATCATGTTAAATCATATTTCATACACATGACTTATTAACAAGAAAATATGTTGCTATGGAATCCCTAGCTTTGTTGTCTTTGTGGTTCTGTTGATGTCAGTCAGTAGAGGAAGAGGTCAGCGACGTTCGAGGAAGATATTGACGTTTAATGCAGGTTGACCGTTTCATGTCTTCGTCTGTTAGAGTTTTGTGGTGATCTTTTTGAGTCTTTGGAAATGATAATTTAGGCTACAGGATGTAGATTGTTTTTGGACAGGAGAGACAGTGAATGAGTTTGATGTCCAGATCTGAACTGGTGTCCATCTTCAGCTGGGGGGGGAATGAGGAGAGTCAGCGAGGGTGTTTCAGTGGATGGCGGTCAGTCGTTGCATCCTGAAGTGAGGCGACGCTGTGGGGGAACTTGCTCCATCAACCCGTCATCTACCTCAAAACTTCTCCCTGTGTTTGTGTTGCAGTTGTTTTGCAGCCTCTCTTGTTGCAGATCCTGTTTCCTCCTCGATCTTTGACCATCGTTGTTTTTCCATCAAGCGCTGCTGAAAGAGCCAACAGGGAGAGAGAGAGAGAGAGAGAGAGAGAGAGAGAGAGAGAGAGAAAGCTGTGTGAGAAAAATACGTAACCCAGCAGTGCCCTGACCCTCTGACCTCTCCGGTCACATTGTGGGCGTCATATACTCGAACGTTTACTCTTTCCATGAAGGCAAAATGAAAACACGCGAGCGCTGAAGAAGTGAGGCAGTAACATTCAGAACCCTCGTCAGTCTGCATGAGGCGTTTCTCTACCGTCTGAAAGGCTCTTTGGAAAAACAGATAAGCACTGAACCTACTGCTTGACCGTCTGTTTGTCTGTCTGTCTGTCTGTCTGTCTGTCTGTCTGTCTGTCTGTCTGTCTGTACACACGACCCAGAGTCATATATAGAGACGTCAACTGCAGCACTGATCTCCATTGAGCTGTCTGACCATCCACCTCTCATAATCACACGTTTGGACTCCAGTCAGTGTTGCAGTCAACGTAAAGCTTCATTATTTCGAGCTCATTTGGCCAAACTGTCTCTATGTAGGGTTCTGCCTTCCTCTGCCTGTGTCTGTCTGTATATCTGCACTGACCTGTCTTGATTTCCTTTGAGCTCATGCTGCTTCTTCTCCTCTGTTTGGGTTTGAGGGATGGTTGCATGGACCAACTGCCATGGCAAAGGAACATGTTCCTGCACGCAGCCACCATAAACTGCATAACGTACTTTAAAGTATACTCATGAAACTTGCTCTGGTGTGTGTGTGTGTGTGTGTGTGTGTGTGTGTGTGTGTGTGTGTGTGTGTGTGTGTGTGTGTGTGTGTGTGTGTGTAGGAGAGTGGAAGAGAGCATTCGTGACACGGCTCTGATTCAGCATGACCTGGCTGCCTCTCTGTATGTGACAGGGCTGACGCCCGAGCTGCACTCCGGCCTTTGAACCAATCACCTTCTGTTTCTAGTGATCTAGCGAATCACACACTCTTCTAACCCGCTGATTGTCTGTGATGGTCACTCTTCTGTTTTGCAGTAAATTTTTATTATCCTGCAGCAACCTTATCATCAGCATCATCATCGTCATTTAAGTCCCTCTGCTCTCCTCTGGTTCTCGACGCTTGCATGGCTGCACAACAGTTTGCACATGTGCATGCGTGCGTGCAGGAAAGGAAAGATGCTGACTGCCTAACTGACTGACTCACTGTTTGGCTCTCCATGTGTTGTGTGTGTTTGAACCAACTCTCTTTAACAAACAGCCTAAATGACAGACAACTGTGTGATGCATGCAGACATCAGCCACCGAGCTTTACAATCCGGAGACGTCTTCAGCTTCTGGTTACTCACTTCTGCTGCATGCTTCTTTCTGTGTTCTCTCCATGTTTGTGTGTGTGTGTGTGTGTGTGTGTGTGTGTGTGTGTGTGTGTGTGTGTGTGTGTGTGTGTGTGTGTGTGTGTGTTAATAGCCATAGGTTCTTGCTAGCTTTGTTTTTGTTTTTTGTTTTTACTCTACATGAAACTAACACACTGACCATCCTGCTTTTCTCCATTTGTGCCTAACAACCATCTCTTTGTGCATGCATCTGATGCAGTGGTGTGACTGTATTACCACCCCAACACACACACACTCACACACTCACACACATTATCCATGGGCGTATGATGCTTCTGTGGTTTTTGTGGTGGTGGCAACTGAGTCGTTTTGTCTTTCATGTCTGATTGATGTGTGAGAACTGACAAACCTATCATCATCCAACTAATTTTAAAATACATTTGTTTATTTATCCATTTTGTTTTTGGCACTTTTGGGACACGTGATCAGGTGGATGTTGTGCTGGCGTTGAGGAACATACCTCTGCTGTCAAGGTCAAACTTATTAACATGCACATTTTGAGATGTGTCCACTTATGCAATTAATAAATCCATGAAGTTTATTTACGTAAACAGAATCAGTATGATTTTATTCCCTCTTATTTATACTGCAGTGGCTTTATATGGACACTGAAAACTTCACATTGCAATTCAAGTTTAGTTTCTGAGTGTTTCTTAAAAAATATGTTTTCCAATCATATGACTACTCACAAAAATAAAAAATGGAGACACAAAAATGTCTTTATTTATCAGCATATATGTTTTCTGGAATGTATATAACGTTCCAAACCTCATTTGAAAATTATTGGGAGGAAGCAACAAAAGCAAAAAAAAGGAAACACCCTGGAAATAAATTAAATGTAACTAGGAAATACAGGAAAAGAAGAGAAAAGTAAAGAAAATGTGCATTTTGAGCTTAAACAATACACAAAATGGAAACATAATTTTAGCTGACCCCAAAACCCCAGGATTAGCTCGAGGTCCCGTTGATACACTAACATTAGAAATAAGCAGTAATAACAAAAGAAAGAAAGAAAACTAGCATAGCATTATTTTCCTTCTAAACTTTCATTAGCATTAGCATTAGCTTTAGTAAGATGTTCAGCTCCATTCTTCAGGCTCCAGCTGCTTGTTTGCAATAATCATAATGTTGCTTTTGGAATATAATGACACAAGTGGAGAAAAATCTAGCTTCTTGTTCACTGCCAGGTCAAAACTTATAATAAGGTGCAATAAAGAAAAATGAAACTTGTTGATGCTTACAGATGAAAAGAATAATCTTTATTTTTGGTAAATAAAAAATTTGGTTGATTTCTAACTTAATGCAGATAACATTGGTTATGTCCTATATTAGAATAAGATTTACCTAATAGATTTCAAGTATTAGATGTTGAAAACCTAGTCATATGAAATAAAGAATGTTAAAATGTAACTTCCTTTTATTTACCATATGATTATTTCGGAGACTGTTTCATTTTCTGAGTTTATTAGTACGACTATTGACACCACCGACTGTAACACATCTTTTGATGAGTTGACTTTAAAATATAGTTATTGTAAATACATTTATTAGTCTGCCAGGATTAACTGCTTTCATAGATAAATCCAGCTGGGGAAAAGCATTTTTAACTCCATATTTAATGTTGAACAAAACTAGAAACGATGGCCTCTTCCTTCCTCTTCTAAGGTGCCAAGATTTTAAATTGAATATTGACTCAAACATGCTATATGTAAATATGACTATAACACTTCAATGACATGGACTCATTAAAAAAGGCAAATTCCTAAAAGATATTCAACGTGTTCCACAAACTCTTGTGAGGCTATTTTAAAATCAGAAGAAATAAGAAAGACGATTCAGAGCAACGCTAAACTTTATCCACCTGGTCCTGAGTTTCCATCTGTCAATCTGTCACTTTTCTGTCCTCTGGAGGATACAAGTCTGTTTCTGGGTCTTCCCCTGCCTCCTTCCTCCACTTCTTATCTCTGACTTTGTCCTTCTTCTTTCTTCTCTTGTGGTCTCTCCTTCATCTTCCTTCGCCTCGGCAGATGCGAGTGGTGAAAGCCTTCCGTAGCTCGCTGTACGAGGGCCGGGAGAAACCAGAATCCCGCAACTCCATCCACAACTTCATGGCCCACCCAGAGTTCCTCATCAACGACCTCATCCACAACATCCCGCTGATCGACGACACTGACGTGGACGACGAATCAGAGCTCAGCAGATACCAGCACCTGCACCCGGCCCTCCGCAAGCCGCCGCCCCCCCCGGCCCAGCCCCCGGCCCGCACCAGGCCGACCCGGCCCTATCGCCAGTACAGCCTCCCAGTGACCCCGTGTAACCGTAACAACAACAACAACAGCAGCAGCAGCAGCAGCAGCAGCTCCACGGTCAGCAACATGAACAACATCAAAGTTTCCCCCGACAACCAGAGCCACCATCACAAACATCAGCACAGCCATCAGGGCAGGCCCAGGCCCGTCAAGCCCCCCGCCCCCCACCCAGCACATCTCTTCTGCGTGGAGACGTCCTTATAACTGGGAGGAAAGGGAATCCCAAAATCCACTGAGATGAGGGGAGGGACGAAAGGGTTGAGCACAAGAGAGGGCTGAGAACACAGTGACATTTTCATCCAGTCTCCCTCAAAACAAGCTCACAGAAAAGAGGACGGGCGGAGGGGTGGGGGGGACAGGAGGGGACGGCTGGAGACGTCTGCTTGCGGCTCTCTGAGAACAACTTTTCCTCCCTTTTCCTCTCTCCGGCTCTCAGTTTGATTTTCCACCTCGATCCCACTGGGTCCCACCCGGCCTCGTCTCACTCACCGCGTCGTCCCGAGCAACGGTTCGGACGGGGAGGGAAGGCGGTCGTGTTGCCGGAGCTTTGGGGTTGGGAGGGCAGGTGGGACACCCACACAAAAAAACACACATAAAAGCTTCTACACAACGGGTCATGTGACTTCGGGGCTGATTCACTCTGATTCTAACAGTGTTCATTCTTAGTGTCGTTGCCACCTACTTACCCACCCACAGCTCTCTGGATACAGCCACTCTAAGGTCACTGCTCTGCTTGCGATATATGTGAAGCGCTTTGTTGAAGCTTTACCTAGACCTCAGTCACTTCCATCTCGCCTGCATTTATCCCTCTGCCCCCCACGCTGGTGTTCATTTGTTTCCTTACTTAACAGATTTCGTTCCCCCTCTGTTTTTCAGTCTGTGTATGTGTGTCGTCTTTTCTCTACTTATGAAAAAAAAACCTGACAAGAACAGAAATTGCAAAGAAAAAAAGCTATTTGTTTAAATCTATAAGTAAACTGACCGGATGAAGAACTAGGTGGGGGTATCACACATGTCTACAGTGTGTGAACGTACATGTAATGTCAATGTTTGGGAAGCAGGTTGGGGTCACCCCACGACCCCAACCCCAACACTGAACTGTTCATGTTCGTCACATGACCTGCTCTCCATCATGATCAGGATTTCTCCATGACTCATGAATCCTGTGGGATCTCCTCCCATGTCCACATATTTCTGTTCTGTCCCATGATCTTCTCTCTTGCTGTTCCTCCTTTGCTCATTTCGTGTCGTCCCTCTCGCTACTTTTGCTATGGAAATATGTAAGAGGACGTTTTTCCTTTTTGAGGAAAAAAGCTGATCGCTAGTGAAGCATTAACCCTTTAAAACGCCATTAAACATGCACGATGCACAGGCGACGTCCCTTTAAGACTCACTTGTACCTACTTCTCTCCCGTTCTGACACGTTGTTTAATTTGATCTGTCGGATCTCTGATCCAGTTGTTTTCCACAGGAGGGAAGTAAAAGTTCTCCCTCAGCTTCCAGAGCACGTTGGGCCCAAATCCAAAGTCAGTTACCAGTTTTATCTCCAGGCTCAAAGTTCACTGGGTTCAATCAGATCCAACCAGTGAGAGCTTGTGTGTCAGAATGTTAAGTTCTGTTAAGTTGTAAACTCTTTAAACGAAATGTCACACAGAGACGGTTTTAGTTGAATCTCCATCATTTTCTGCAGCTCAGCAACCAGTTGTGTGGACGAGGGACACAGGTACTTTCTCTTTTTAAAGTCTGAAATAACCTACCTGCTGTCTGTCAACCACTTTGAAAAGCTTTTGTCATCCCTTTCTCTCTTTTCAGCTTTTTGCTGCAGTTTTCTTTTCTGCCTCTCCATTTTTAGCTCCCTGTCATCCGACAACAACACTATTCGCTCCCCAGTTGTTTCTCCTCTAGGAATAACTTCTGCCTTTATACTGACGCCCCTTCTGACGTAGCACCCCATGCCTCTATAGTGCACACCCACTTTTTGCACCATTGGTGTGGATACACTTTTTTTTTTTTTAGTCTTACAAAAATATGCAGCGCTCGTCTCTGTGTGTACAGGCTGCTTCTGCTATAAATACAGATATTACAGAAGATACCAAGAAGCCCAGCACACACTTTACTCTCTAAGCTGATGCTGGTGTGCAGACGACATCTGAAAGTGTTGCCAGATTCACTTAGTCTCTCTTAAATGAAATGACTTCCAACTCTATGCTTTTATCCAACTTCTTGCATAAAAGCAAAAAAAAAAAAATTTCCCAGATATTCCCTTTGTGACACATCTCTGTCAAAGCTGTCCAGTGTAAAAGGGCTCAACAAACTGGACAGCCAGTCATCAGACAGACACCTACGCAAGGTACCGGTGCAGAGCCTGTGGCACCGTCGCCAATTAACATTCACCATTAAACATTCCAAACATCATTCCATGCCAGATGTCGAGGTCACCCTGCTTCACCTCCCCCTCGCCCCCCCCCCACTCACACCATGCAGCACATGGTGTGAGTACAAAGCTTAGTTCATGTTGCCTCTGAGCGGGACTTGGCTAAACAATGCAAGCATCCCTAACGTTCCTCCCTTCGCTTCCCGCTTCCGTTGACTCCACCTCCCAATTCCCCCCCCCCCCCCCCCCCTCCCCGAACTGATCCCTCCACCAGAGCAAGGCAGACAATATGCAACAGACTGCCATGTCAGCACACTCAGACACAGCGAGTCACACGTCTGTCCTGCCTGTTGTGTTTCCAGGACGTTCGCAGAGCTCTCTGGGAAACACCCTTACCTGTAAAGAACTCTTTGTCTTCTTGAATGCTCATCCTCATCATCATCGCCCGACCCGCCGGAGCAGCGGGCGGGCGACTCTGTATTGGTCAGTCTGTTTTGAAGCATGCATTTGGTATCATTAATGTCACTCTATGTGTTGGTAAATCATTTAGGCTACTTGTCACTTCTGTGTGCTATTATCTCTCCACATCTGCTTTCTTCCTCTTTACCTCTCACGCAAACACACACACACACACACACACACACATCCTTACATCCCATTTGGAGTTTAATCTGTTCCAGCACCTCTGAGCGCAGCGACATCAGTGATTTTTGTAGGAAACGTGCAGCGCGCCGATTGAACGGGGGGAGAATGTGCAGAGGGTGTTTGTGTGTAATTTGACTGTGCAGCTCCGGGCTTCTCCGTTCGGCCGTTGGATCCACGCGTCCATCCAGCCACGTTACATGATGTTGTGAGACAGTTTCACAGAAGGCGAAAACCACAATGTGAAGAAGAAGGGGGGAAAAAAGAGAGTATATTTATTGAAATTATGAAGCGTACGACAGCACCACAACTGTACAGATCGCCCAAATGTGCACATGTGCATCTTTGATTTTACAGGTACCATGTTCCTGTTTACACTTTTTTTTAAGTTAAGTTTCTTTCTTTAAAATCCTATTGCTTTACATAAAGAGAGGAACAACAACATGGAAGCGCTTGTATTATATTATTATTAATTATTATTATTATTATTAATTTTTCTCCACCGGTGCTCCCACTGATGGAAAAAGACAGTTGCACATTCTCCTGAGCATATTCTGAGGGCTGTGTTTTCTGTCCACTGAGCAGCTCCCTGAGGTGTGCAGAGGAACTTCAGGTCTTTTAAGACACCGACTCTGTAAATAAGAGAACCGGAGGCAGAAATGTACCTCATTACGACCTGAGGGATCTGACAAAAACTTAGAGGGGTTACAAAGGGGGCGGGGGGGTCCGGTCCGGTCCGTGCAGAGGAACAGGAGGCGCCATGCAGAGCTAGAGTCTGCAGAAGTGCACTGCGTCCTCGCATTGTTTAGGCTGCTCTCTTAGATCTGCCACTAGTGTTTACTGCCATGGTACGCGGGGGTCAGAGTTGAGGTTTTACATTATTCATTATACATACTGCTGTAAATATTCTATGTAGAACGGTTCCCCCCTCCACACCTCACACTTCTTGCACAACGGCAGCGCCGTTCGGCAGACAGAAAACACAGCCTTAACTGCTGAAATGACATTTAAAGAGCAAAAAAAGTTGCAAAAAAATACAAAAAAAAAACAAGAGCAAAAGCAAAACAAAAAAAAATCTAAAGACTATTGAATATATTAAAGAGTTACCTGCCTGTTATTTAAGCGAATAAATATCTATATATGAGAAAGAACACACCTGTATACTGTAGACTAAATCTGTATTGAAATCTAAGAGAATTTAATGGGAAATAAGTCCAACACCTTTTGTCTGTATGAAAGAAAAAAAAAATCCATCAAAGTATTCTACAATAATAACTTTGACAAACTCTGTCTGGTCTTGTGTTGTTTGTTCAGGTAACACAGTGACTCCTTCCTTCCCCAGAACAAAGAAACCTGAAAAATATCCGTTTTATATTCTTGCTTTTGGTCGCCTGATATTTTGTTACCCTGGGAAGATGCAGCACTGTGAAAAGCAAATTGCTTCCTTAAGAGATTTCTTCTGTTTTTGCTTCCATGTCACACATAAATGTTTCTTAAATTCAAACAAATGTTAATAACCCAACAAAGATAATCTGAGAAAATACATAAAGCACTTTCAAATGATTTTTGAGTATATTCAAAAGTTTGTCATTCATTGAGGAAAATGTATTGCTCCTGAACTGAGTAAGTTTTTGCCACACTTTGCAGCAAAACCCCCATCAAGTCTTTGCGGTAAGTGGCAGTGAGTCTTTCACATCTTTGTTATGAAATTTTTGGTGTCTTTTCATTGCATGCTTGTTTCATCTAATTTAAATGATTTTTTGCAAGATTTGAGTCCCAACTTTAACTAGACATCTGCAAAACCTTCTATTGGTCTTTTTCTGAGCCTTTTCTAGGTGGACTCGCTGGTTTGATTTAGAGCATCAGGCTGCCAAGTTTAAGGTCACAGACTGATGGCCAGATATTCAACTTCAGAAAGAGGCCAGAAAAAAAGCAATGAAATTAAATTTCTGAAGATTTCATGTTTGACTGTTATGGTGTTCTTTTCTGAATGTTTTGAAGTTTTACTCTAGATGTAACAATCTTCATAAATCCATGGAAGACTTACCCAAAGTGTTGGGATGTTTTCTGTAAGTGAGACGTTCCTTGTCATTCTGTTTGGTCAGCAGTGACCTCAGCTTTGAATTTCTCCAGATATTTGTTCAGTCTCTTTCTTATTGCCGAGTCATGAACACTGACTTTAACTGAGACAAATGAGACCAGCAGTGATTGGTTTAGTGTTAATCGTTTGTGCGCTCGGATAGGCTGGCCACTCCTGTAAAGGTTCACCACTGTTCCATGTTTTCTTCATTTATGAATAGTTTTAGAAATAGGTTTATAACCTTATTCAGAGCATAATTTCTTTAGTGTTTTGGTATATTTTTAACCACCTTCATGTTGTCAGTTGAGTTATCTGTGTAAATTCAAGAAGTCAAGCACTAAAATCGAACCAAAGATGTGGAAAATGTTGTTTTAAACAGGACCAAGGTAGTTAGGAAAACATTTTTCCCTTTAATAAATCAAAATGTGATCATTATATTTTTAATTTACTCAAGTTATCAAACACATTAAAATATGATTATTTAAAACATGATATATCCAAATCTGATGTTAAAACAATAGGAATATGTAAATGTAGAAGGATTTTATTTCACTGGAAAATTATTCATGTTCTTTCCTCATTGAGAAACTGTCAAATTTGAGTCAGTATGGAAAAGAAGCTTTATTTAATCCTCGTATCCAGAGGAGCCGAGTTGTTCATTCTGACCAGGTCCACCTGCGACTACATCTACACGTCTGACAGATGTAGTCGCATCTGTCTACCTTTATTATGCTAAGATTCAGTATCTACAGTGTAAAAACAAGACTTGTTTCACAATATGGCCAGACCATACAAATTGTCAGTGTCTGAAGTATTGAACAAGCAACACCAATAGGGGGCAGTACATTGCTCAGTACCAAATAAATGCCCTCCCCCCTTTTTTTAGATTGACTGATGGAGCCAAGTGAAGCAAAATCATGTTTTCTTCTCATTAAGCTGAAATGGTTTTCCTTCATTAATGAAAATGTAAAATTACTGAGTCTTGCTCCAGAGTGTGTCTGGAACAATGACGTTAAATATTGGCCTGACTAAATGAAAGCATCTGAAGCTTAATACTTGCTAAATTCCACCAAACCCTGACAAAAATATCCTCACCTATATTGGAAGTGAACTCATCAGTCTTTACCCCCCAGAATCAGAACCAAACACTGAGAAGCAGCATTCAGTTTTTATGCTCTTATCTAGAACAATGTTCCAGAAAACTGCAAAGGTACTGAAGCACTGAGTTCCCTAAATCAAGGCTAAATCCCCACCTGTTTAGTTGCTTTTGATTAATAAAAAGTGGATCATCTGTAATTTTGATGATCCAAATCAGATCCAAATTAGTTTTGATGAAACTAATTTGTATTACAACTTTTTATTGCTTTTATTTACTCCTGCAAAATGTAAGGTTTTCAATAAGGTAAATAAGGTACAATAATGTTGGATATACTCATGTATTTGCTATAACAGCAAATCCCACTGATGTGGAAGCATAAATCAGAGGATTAGTCAAAACAACTGAGACCCAGTGAATGATTTAAACACACAACAGGGAACATCTGAAGTGTAACAAATATACCAATAGGTGGCAGTAGATTACTTTTCTGTTCCACTCTTTCAGGAAATATGAATACAAAAGCACTTGGAGCTAAATGAGCTATAATACGGTACATTCAGAAGGATTTAAAGTTCTTCACTTTTTCCACATCGACAGGATGGCATTATGTCTTATCCAAGCAGACTGTGGTATAAAACAGCACTGATAACTACAACTTCAGTTATAAAAATGCTGTATATGTGAAACAACACATTTGAAACTTCAAAATTAGCCCGTTTCTTTAGGATCCTCTTCTTTCCAGCACTCTGCCTTCAGCACATCACAAAACTGTTCCTCCATGCTGCCATTTAGAACCGTTCCTAAAAGTGTTGGACTAAGTAGTTCATATGAGCTCAGCAGAAGTGCAGTTCAACCAGGTGTTGGCCAACAGCTGCTGCTGGTCAGAAGGAGCCAAGTGGGGGAACTGCAGGTTAGGAGTTAGTTCACTGTCAGGTGGAAGATTTATGGAAATATGAAGCACCTTGTTTACTTATTTCATTATTTCCACAATAAGTTAACTGAATGAGGGAAGTGAAGCAAAATCATGCGTTTTTTTCTCAGCAAGTTGAAAATGGTTGGCCTTCATTAGTGAAACTGTAAAATGATTACTAGTCTCGTTCCAGACTCATAATCTGGACACCCAAATGTTGGGGGAGATTTTACAATTTCTTAAACATGTATTACAAATTCAAAGCAATACTCCAGGAAAGACTTAGATGAGGGAATAACATAACATGATGTAAAGCTTGAAAAAAAAAAAGTATTTTACATTATGCCCTATCTTTAAATTAATCTTCCCTCAAAATTCTACACAGACACCATATTATGACAACATGGGAAAAAACTTGAGATTTTACTGATCATCCGTAAAATGTTTCTACAACTCAGAATTAGTTCACCTGTGGTACATTCAGATTGGACTTGATGTGGAAAGGCTCACACCTGTCTATATATGGTCGTACAGTTGACAGTGCAAACATGAAATCAAAGGAATCGTCTGTAGACCTGAGACAGGATGGTCTGAGGCAGAAATCTGAGGTAGGATCCAGAAACACTCCTGCTGCTCTGAAGGACCGATGAACTCTGCCTCCATCGTTGGCCTATTTTGTTTAGAATTTAGCAAAAATCTCAAACGTTTTCTCACATTGCTGCTCACATGGGGTATTTGTGTGTAAAATTTTGAGGAAAGACTGTTTTAATAAGGCTGGAATATAAAATGTGGAGAAAGTGAAGTGCTGTGAAAACCTTCTGGATGCACTGGCAGATAAATGAAATGAATCTTTCTATGCTCTATAATTCCATCCAATGGGGACTGTCATCTGTTCTGACAACCGTTACCAGACTTGACCCAATGTTCAGGGAAAGTTAAGACCTTTATCGGCAGAGCTTGCTGTTTAGAAAGAAAAAAGAGATGCATTAATATCAACAGTACACAACAAGACTCAGCAGATATTTAGTATTTTACACACAGAGAATGGGATTTATTTGTCCAACATTTCTCAGAGCATGTACTTGAAAAGAAAATATATTCAAAATTAAACATTTACAGTTTATTAGATGTGATTTAAAAAATTTACTGTGATCAGTTCCTTTTTTTTTAAATGTACATTTCAATATACAAACAATATACAAATTGCTCCAAGTGCTGTAGGAGCTTTGTTGATACGACCAAGAGCTACAGGTGATGGAGAATGTGGGTAAAAATTAGATTACATATACCATTTGTTACCGATACTACCTTTAAAAAAATACCAGGCCATGTTGCAGCTGCGTGTCCAGCTTCGTCACGTCCCATCAGCAGAACTTCAGCATAAAGAAAAAAGGTGGCGCTAAATACATGTATTCTTCGGTAAACAGGTACTGGTTCACAAAGAGGTTTCCGGTTTTTTCCCATCTGATAGGTAGAATGTGTTTTCTGTTTTCTCTTTTCCCTTAAAGATCAATTACTTTGCAGTTTGACAGATTTGTGATCACTCTTTGTGGACCCTTACCATTATCTTATCAAACAAGCACTAAAAAAACTGAAGCCTAACACTTATCAAATTATTTCTTACAATAAAACAAAACTGAGCAAAGTGCTCAACATCCATTAATTGGGAACATTTGATATATTAAAATAAAAAAAAAGTAGTGATTCTGCTGCTGAATGCTGAAGCCAGTGAGAAGTTTCTGTCTATTCCTTACCATGGCGTCAAGCAGGAAGAGGGAGTTCAGAAAGCCACTCATCCCCATGGCGGAGCAACCATTACCTAGAAGAAACTGTCAACAAGGTTTAGCAGTAACGTGTATCCAACCCACCAGAACAAACAGCAGAAATCACATGCACATCCTGCGCTTCTTAGGCAGCTCTAATGAACTCAGTGTTCATCCGTCCTGATAAGGTTCAGTACAGAGTCGCATACGGTTTAGTCTCAATATGAGAAAACAGAAGTACTTGACCCTACATTTTGAGCGACGTGCTCGCGCTCTCTGCACACTTTGGGCAGAATTCCACTGACACGTGGTTCTTGTCTACATGCAGGCACACGCCGCCAGACGTCTCCTTCTCCTCCACCTTCACCCGCTTCCTGGGCAACGCATAATCGTGCTCGTTAGAGCGCGGCCCCTGGAAAAGCGAGGAAGATAATTTCATCCCATTCACACCGCTCAGTCTTGACAAGAGCTGGGCTAACATGCTCTCATTGGCCAGCACAGCCCTCAGGTACCTGGTTTCATCCTCCAATTCTTCCACCCGTTTAGTCAACTGACAGTTCTCCTGTTTGAGCACGGCGTTCTCCGAGGACAGAACGCCAACCTGCTTCTCCAGGCTGCTGACGTGCTCCTTCTTCCTGAGGCGGTTCAATCTGGCAGCGATGGCGTTTTTGTTGACGACGTGGTTCGACTGGTTTTGTCGGCTTTTCATCCTGGAGCCGGAAGACGTTCTGTCTGGAGATGAGCGGGATGAAGCGTCAAACCCCGAGTCTTGGTTTACGTCGCTGTATGCTTCTAGATTGGCGAGATCGACGCCAAAGAGTAGAGAGGAAGAATCTTTTTCTAGAGTCCATTTTAAATCTTCAAACAGGTCGTCTAGCTCGATTCCTGGATGATCCGTGTCATCGGCAGCGAGCGCATCAGAAGGGCTGGGGAGATCTGGATCGTTTTCCATTTCATCCACCTCCTGGACGTCTACCGACGGCGTCTCCATGGCACGGCTTCTTCTCCTTGTGATCATCGTGTTCTGCCAACGAGATCGCAAAGACGCTGAATAAAGAGGTTCTTTTAACGCCGCACTTGTGGAAACATAAAACTTCATGGTTAAATCTTGCATATAAACTCAGATAAAGTAGATATGAATAACAAACTATTTTCAATTAGTAAATTATTTAACCCCTACAAGTCTTTCAATAAAACAATATAAATATTTTACTAGAAATCCAATAGTTCCCTATATAAAAAAAACTTATTATTTTTTGCCTTTCAGTTACGTTTTGCTACTAAAATGTTAGTAATTCTTTTACATATAAAATAGGTCTTTAAAATCACCGTAATAAAATATTGCTTTTGATAAACACGTTGTCAGTAAACTGCATGAGGTTCTCTGGACAGGTTTATGTAAGTAGTGAACCTTAACCCTCTTTCAAACCGCGCCATCACATCGTCACGTGATGCAAGTGACGCACGTCCAAAACGTTGTACCAACGTTGTGAACTCCGTTAGCTTTCCCTAACATGCCACAGTCACATTTTATTCACGAATTATCTACTAAAGTAGGTTCTTTTAAAGCAAAAAAACAAATAATGAACACATTATGTGCTTAGTCCAAACCTAATTGTCGATAAGTTAAGCTATAGAGCCTCTATAGCTTAAAATAGGCCGCGCTAGCTTCCCCGCGCTTTTGATTAGCATACAGCTAATGATAAAAAACGGTGCAATAGCATTAGTTAGGGTACACTAAAGTCACTATACTACGAGTTAAGAGTACCAAAAATGTGGTAACTCTGTGTAATGAAAGCCTGTTATGAACAAGAAATGCCCTCACTGTGCCCGAGTTACCCTTTGTGTTTAGCCAAAGGCCAACAAACTGAGCTAATGTGACGCAGCATTTTCTTCGCACAAATACTTACCAACCCGACTCAAAAACACAAAAACTGTAGAAAAGTCAAGTAGTTAAACTGTGTCGGTGGCCAAATGCGTTATAGATATATATTATTTCTTCAAATTGAACACAGCTAAAACTTGTGAAGAGCGAGGTACATTTGACCGTCCAAGCAACTTCTTCTTCTTCTTCTTCTTTAGGGTTTTACGGCAGCTTGCATCCATTGTCGTTGCATTACTGCCCTCTATTGACTCCTACTATCTATACCTCACATTCTCTTAAAGATCCCAGTCTTTTTCAAAACAAAATATCTTCTTTTTCCCCTCAATATTATTCAGCTGATCAATCACCTTTTCAAATTTCAGTTCCCTATTAACACCTAGTTCCGTTTTTAATACTCTTCTTTGGTTTGCATATTT
>CAEGAF010041331.1:0-13973 GCA_903067075.1 Micropoecilia bifurca | reverse complement strand
CCCCCAAACCCCGCCACCTCACCCCCACCCACAGCCACCTCACACCATTCCCTTGCCTGCCACTAATTCAATATAAATGTAAATTACCTAGAGAGAAGAATAACCAAATCTCATTTTATTTACATGACTAATCACAATCAAAGTCAGGCAGATGAAAAATGAATGAAATATATGCCTGGAGTTTGATTGAAGGAAAGGGTGGGGGTGAAGGGGGGAGGGGGTCTGTTTACCTTAAGGGTACCTAGTTTATATCATCTCTGTTTTTTTTTTATACTCTTCTTGCTTACATCAATATACCTTTCGGACTCACGCCTAACTTGCAGTAATAGAAGTTTGTATCTCTATTCCTGTGTCTGATTGCATTCAAACAGCCAAGGGCATCAGAAGGCAATATGTCTTTTTTTCTCTTTTGCAACAAACACATCTCATGTCAAAAGGGACAGAGGGGGGGGGAGAAACGACTTTATGTTGAACACCTCTGGCAATCCAACCCAGACAGCGATAAGCTTCGGTGTGATTCATCCCCTCTCTGCTCACACCCACAGATATCGCCCCCCAAGACCCGTTTGAGGAGGAGTTCCGCAGCCGCAGACAGAACGCGCTCCCCGGTTTGGGCCTCCACCAGCGCTACCTGAGGAGCTCCGCCCAGAACCCGTCCGAGGAGGAGGAGGAGGAGGAGGCGGAGTCCGGCCCGCAGAGCCTGGGCCTAACGAGAGGTCCGCCCCGCTGCCACCGCGAGGCCTGATTAATTACCCACAAACACACGCGCTCTGCCCTAAAGGCGCCTAATGAGCGCGGCTAATTGTCTGCTTTTGTGCCTGACGGCCTCACAAAGCGCAGCGACGACGTCCGATTGGCGGATGTAAACACCGAGGACAGAGACGTTCATTAAGCCGGTTCTGGTTTACGTCGCCGTTAACGACCAGAGGTCAGAGTCGGGCCCCCTGTTTTTCCTTCACGGGGTCAGGAAGTCGGGCACAAAAGCTGAGCAATTACACGCGGCCGCCGAGAGTTTTTTTTGTTTTGTTTTTTTTTTTACACGCGGCGGCTTCGTTAGCCGAGGAGGGGAACCTTTAATTTCAACGTGCATAGTTCCTGCCGAGATACGAACAAAGAGCCTGATTCTCAAGTCACCGCTCTCTGTCTTCTCAGGGAGATTTTAACTAGCATTCCTGTCTGGAACCCGGAGAAAATGAGGGCAAAATCATCAGCGAGGTCTGAGGAGTCCTAAAAAAATACTAAATTACAAATTTAACAAGCTAAACGCGGTGCAGTTTAATAACAGGTCATTAATCATTCACAAAACCATGTCGCCAACAGCACAACATTATGGATGATGACCTATGGTTGCTTTGATGAGTCTTATGTGTTCTGCAAGATGTGGATCTTCTGGGGGGAAAAGCTGCATCTGGATCACCGATGCAGTTCAGTTTTTTGGGTAATGAGAATAATTCCAATTAATAACTGTACGTTCTCAATTTTAGCACTAAAGAAAGACACTCATAGTGTGATTCAAATGCAAGAAAATGCTTCCTTCAGTTGCAACATCTGCATTCCTGTTTCCAAACTTAATCTTTTTTTTATTAATTGCCAGCAAAATACTAGCAAACATATTCATCCTACTTTAACAAATGTCAGTGTGCAAGATAAAAAAAATTGAAATATATGATTAAAGATATTCAGCTAGTTTTCCTCCAATACACCAAAATAAAATATAGAGTAACAAACTGCATGCAAAAGTAATAATTGTTATATGTGGATCTCATAGAGAACAATGGTGAACAAACTGCATCATGAAGACCAAGAGCCACAACAAAAGGGTCATGGATAAAATGGCTGAGGAAAAGACATACCGTATTTTCCGCACTATAAGGCGCAACGGATTATAAGGCGCATAGAATAGATGCTACAGTAGAGACTGGAGTTACGTTATGCATCCACTAGATGGACTAAAGGGAATGTCAACAAAACAGTCCGACTCAGGTCAGCGAGGAGAGCCTTCCGTGACTGGGCCGGAGCGGCCCGACGATGGTCACCCTTCTCTGTTCGTGCACAGCATGTTGGTGGAGAACGTGGTGCTAAATGACCTGCAGACGACCTGATTATAGATGGTCGGTAGGTAGATAGGTCAGTCAAACTTTATTAATAAATTACATTACAAACCAGCGTTCTGACAAACACCACATGCTTCTTCTTCTAGGGCAAAAATGAAGTTGGCAGCTGTTTACCATAGGTGCTAGACATGTTGTGGCTCAATATTGATCCATATGTAAGGCGCACCGGATTATAAGGCGCATTGTTGACTTTTGAGGAAATTGATAGTTTTTAGGTGCGCCTTATAGTGCGGAAAATACGGTACATATGTGAAACAATATTCCACATCTAACAACTTATCGCTGTCCATCTCAGCTGATTGGCAAAAGAGAAGAGACTGTTGCAACTGCGGAAAAACAGCAGAGAAGAACATCCGTTAAAACTTGAAAATGGATCCTGACAGATTTGATCATTTTCAGTCAATTATTTTGAGAAAAAAGAATGGGCAAAAGTTTGAGTTTCTGAAAAGCAGAGACATTCACTAAAGGGTTCACCGCTGTTATTGCAGGAAAAGATTTTCTATAAAATACTCGAGGGGGCTGAATATAAATTAAACACATCTTTCAGTCTTTTACTTGCAAAAAAAAAAGGAAACGTCTTGAGGACTGTAATTTTTCTTAACTTCACAATTATTCTGTTTTGTGTTACCCTAGCACATAAAATCCCAATAAAAATCAGTTAAAGTTTGTGGTTTGGAAACATTTGGTAGGTGTAAATCATTTTGTTGCACGCTGTTTGTAACGGGGTAATCTAAGGGTAATTAAACAACGCCCTCACTTACTGACATTATTTTTAATCTTTGCTGTTTTGTAGGACATGTGGACACCAAGAGGAAGAAACTGTGGCTGAAGGAGGCGGAGTCCAAAAAGAAGCGAGCTCCTCGACATTTCCCTCGTTTCAGTGGATTTGGTACCTATTTTTGAACACTTCTCAGTTATATTTGGCAGATGTGCCCTCAGCTGTATGTGGCATTAGTTTGTTTCGCCTAAAATTCAGAGACCATACTCCTCTGCTGCTGCGTCATAGTTCCCTTTTCTTTTTTCTATTAGCTGCAGCAAAGACAATTGTGTCTCTCCTGCTTGCATTAACCAAAACCATTCTCTCCGAGTCCTCCGCTTAATATTTAGATTCGTACAGCATTCGTTGTAGTTTACTGGTTGGCAGTGGCGGTTCTTGCATGAACGGAGCCTGAGCTGAGACCCAACCAATTAAAGTGTGGGAAATCATCTATATTCTGAGGTAGAGTAAATTGCAATGGATTTCCACACAAAGCATGTAAAAGTCTCCCATTCTCCAGCAGGAAGCAGGAGACACCAGCTCTGAATCGAATGTGTACACGAATAAAAGCAATAGAAGACTTGTTCAAGGTGCAACTGCGAGATTTTCAGGTTTTAATTTAATGCTATGTTTTTTTACCTGATGCTTGTGTGCTCCGCTTTCTGACTCAGCCCTAGGCAACTGGCCATGTGGCCCACATCAAAAGCTTTATATATATATAAAAAACATTGATGGGTTTGGCCTTGAAGATTTACAAATAACACACACACACACACACACACACACACACACACACACACACACACACACACACACACACACACACACACACAAATATCTAAATGAATCTTTTCTGATTGAGCTTTATCGGTTGCTTTGTGCGCATTTGAAAAGATACGGGTGGAAGGAGAATCACAGGAGCAGCTCCGTTTGAAATTAGCAGAAAGTTTCTGACGCTGCACACAGCATGAGAGAGTCAGTGAAGGTCAAACCATTTAGTGGATCCATCTTTAATAGGAGACAAAGAGGAAGAGAGAAGACTGGAAAATGTGAGCGGTACAAAGGCTTAGAGCTTTGGAGAGTATTAGAAAATGATTAACTTGTTCAGCTCAGTTGAATCACGTTTTTTTTCCCCCTCAGCATGAAAGGACACGATTACCGCTCTTAAATGCAACTTTAGAGAATTAATTGTTTGTGAATTCATTGTATTTGTAATAGTTTTCTCTCAACAAACGTTCTCCTCATTGGACGACTCCTGACAAATCCAAGAGAAATGTTCATTTTTTATGGACTCTCGTGATTAAATGCTTAAAGAAAACATAACCTGAGTTTTTTTTCTCATATTTTGGATAATTGTTGTAACTGAAAGACTTAAAATGACTCATTGTTATTATTTCTGGCAAATGCAGACATATTTTTATTTAAGATGTCCTACTGCATCATGTCGAGATTTCCTTTGGAAGTTAAACAGGTCCACAGCATCACTGGTCCTCCACCTTACTCAACAGTGGAGATGAGGTGCTTTTCTACAAATTTATGCTTGGTTTTGCTCCGCACTCATGGTTACTCATCAAACGCATCAAGAAACACCGTCTTGGGTTGCAAAACAACTGCTGACAAACTTACTGAAGAGGAAGAGCTGAACCTCAGGGCCGAGCCGAATCAATCAACATGTTCATCGCTCATATGTAATAATGATACTTTGGTAAAAATAAATCCATTGCACAAATAAATCTTAAATAAAAAAAAATACTTATGTAAACATTGCACATGCCATTTAACAGTATATAGAACATTAAAATTCGGTGTATAGGGCACTTTTAAGGTTTTGATTATAGTTCCTTCCAAAAAACTGAAAAGAGTGCCATTAGGGAATCTGCAAATTTCACAAATTTGTTCTTAATCCAAGATTGGCAAGAAGACAGGAAGGAAATGAGACCCAATTGAACATCTGTGGCAGAAATCTACGTCTGCATGCCGAACACATCGTTCCCATGGTGGGACATGGTGGCGGCAGCAGGTTGAAACGGGAGCAGCTTCACGTTCCACCTGACAATTATGCATTTCAATGTGTTGGTTTATCAGAAAAAAAAATCTCAGTAAAACACATTGAGTTGTCACAAAATGTGTAAAAGTTCAAGGGGCTTTAGTATGTCCACAAGGAATTGATGTGGTTATTTGCGTCTTTTTACATAGTCAAACTGTAAAAAACATTTGAATTCAGATGCGTACATTTCTCTGTGCTGTCAAACAGTTTATTATTTCAGAGTCATCTGCTTTTCTCAAATGCGTGGATGTTTACCAGCCGCTCTCCAGGGAACAGGAACCCCGACTTTCCCTGTCACATGTGCAAACGCCATAGAAACAGCAGCATTCCCACATTATTTTGAACGAGCCTCCCTTGCAGTAGTTTGTATTATTCATGCGGCAGAACTCTTGCACATGACCCGGCAACTCATTTTGCCCTTATTCCCATGCAGCCAGCGGTCTCGGAGGGTTTAATTAAACTGTGTCGAAGCAGAGGCCCGGCTCTTGCCGTTGCCTTAAAATCTCGCAAACGTTCCTCGACGTCCTGAAGAGCGAGGAGCCGAGGCAGCAAGCGCAGCGTCGAGCTCTTCTGTGTCAACCGGCGGCTGCTTGAGAGAAAACAGCACCTGAGTGAAGTGGAGCCTATTGACACCCATTGCGACACAGAGAGAAATTAGGTCACAAGTAAGTGTTTCTACACTGTAAGGCAAATGAGAATAAAAAAAGAGAGCGTCGACCTGGATGATTTAGAAACCGGCTGCTGGAACCAAAAAGCCTTCTTTTAAAATATCAGAGCATAAGTGGAAGACATAGTAAAAGGCTAAAATGGTTTTCAAAACATTTTTGATGGCAGTGTTCCTTTCTGACTTTAGCCCTGGTTTCCCCTTGTGAGCTCATGGGAATCCAACACTAGACCTCATAATACAGTCATTGTCAGTAACTTAGAATGTCATTCAAATAAGGCTTATTTGTTAGGTTAGAAATACTGTTTGAAAATAACCTTTAAGCAGGTATTATATTTTTTGTTAGGCTCACATATCTGTATTTAAATATTTATTTTGGTCAGGTGTACAATTACATATTGTTTTTTTTACTGTAAGTAGAAAATGCTCATAATTAAACAAAAAATAAAGGCTTCAAAAACATCAGTAGGTGTGTGATTAATATATCACTTAGTGAATTTAGTTAGTGAAATAAACTATTCTAATAGTGATATTCTAACTTATTGAGTGTATGTGCACATGGAGAACTTTGTTACAAATGTAGCCTAACATTTTAATTCTTCATACAACAATACAAGTTGTTTTTTTCCAAATGGAAGTTTTATCTTCATTGAATTTATGAATTTTCATTTTAACTGTATCTTCGCACTAATAGAACAAAACTGTAGTTTTTTTGTTGCAGTTTCCTTAAAGATGTGCTTTTTGTAAATACAAGAATACAAAAAGTTATTTCTGACAAAGTGACCAGGTTTTGTAGCTACTCCTGTAAAGTGTGAAATCAGTCCATTTTAACAACACGCAGACAACCCATTTGTTAGCTTGTCAGCAGGGTCGGTAAAAACTCAATGGTTAGGAAGCAAGCTGGGATGCTCTCTAACTTGCTATGGAACAAGCCATCAAGCTATTTCATGTACTTATCTTGCTAGCAGGCTAAAAATAAGCCAGCATGGTTCAGGCTGGCTAGTTGCACAGTTAAACTAGTGAGTTCATTTCTTTTGGTTGGCTTGCTAAAATTGGAGTTTATAATTCAAATTTAAAAATATTTCAGTAAATCTACAGGGAAATAAAATGTTTCTTTTTTTCAAAAAGGTTGTTGCAGATACTGCTGCTTGTGGGAAAGCCGGAACACCTGTAGCAGTCTGTAATACAGTGATCTGAACAAGCCTCTGACAGAATACACTGCTGTTGTGTAAGTCTCATGAAAATGGTTCTCAGAGGTTTCCCAAGTATTGTTAGTTTTCTGAAAAAAATCCATTTGTTGCACAATAATGTCCAGATGTTCCACAGTGGTCCCAATAACAGACTTAGTTAGCCTGGTTCTCATCCTGACACCCCAAAGGTTTACACTCTACATAGCAGACTTACAAAATCCATGCAGTATCCTGCTGCAAAACGTGAATGACTTAAGCTTCCCCAACAAGCACAGTTTGCTCTGTCCATTCTTCCAAACAGCTTCCAAACACCCAGGTGAAATGAAATAGTGTTTGACCTATTTCTGTTTCTCCTGAAATCTACAATAATCTGCTTTCTTTTATTCAAATTGAAGATATGATTATTGTTTCCCCAGCAGCTCTCTGTATCCAACCTCTTCACCATCTCCGATAGCAGTGCTCTTTCAGACGACTGCAGTCATCTAAGTATTTCTGTAGATCACGAGTCTGTTTTGCATTGGAAGTCAGAGTTGTACAGAATGAAAATAAATGGTGAGAGTACAGTCCCCTGTGGTGCTCCTGTACTGTTTTTTTCCCCAACTGGTTAGACGCACATCCCTTCAGTCTTACAAAATGTGGTCTGTTTGTCAGGTAGCCATTGATCCAGGTGATTGTTGAAGCCTCTACATATCATCATGAGTTTCTGGCAAATCAAATCAGGCTGAATTGTGCTCAGTTCTTTGGAGAAATTAAAGAACATGATTCTCAGAATGCTGAAAATGGAAAAAAAGAACTTTCAAGCTATTTAGTGTGTTAAACACCTTGCTAGTAGGTATTGCTATCAGGCTAGTTAACCCCCTAGTTTCTAGCTCTGGAGTTAGCTTAATTGTGGGCTGCGTTTGTTGCATGCCTGATTAAATTAAGAGTACATAAAACAGAATAAGCCTATTTCTTCTTCAGAATAATCTAATTGGTTTGTTCCTGTATCGTTCACCGATCGTTAGCATATCAAACAAGCTTTCAACAGTCAACACCGTGCAGGAGTTCTCTGCCTGATGCAAAGGGAGGGTTTTTTGTGCCTGTGGACAATAAAAAAGGAGAATCCAAAATGACAGAGTTCTTCAGGGCTGCAAACCATTAAAGAAAAAAGACTTTCAAGTTTGAGAAATCTTCATATTGTGGTTCAACTGTTAGACAGAGATTTAGGAGCTACTAAATTGGAGTGAGAATATTTTTCCAGTGGTGCATTCAGCAGATTAGAGGTAGAGCAAGGGGGCGTTTCATCAGCTGGAGAAAGCATCCATACTTCCACCTCCAACAATTACTTGGAACACATTTATGTGAATGACTTGTGTCTCGATACAAAATCAATCAATCCTGAAACATAATTTTACAAAACCTGTTTTTTTTTATCATTATTTAATTTTTTTTAGGGTTTTTAAAAGGTAGATTTTTCTTCACACTAAGCAAAATTAAACACATTTTCACATTTGAGTGAGTGGCTGTTTCTTTGTTCTTAGTGGTGTTTTGATTGTGCTCCTCTTTACCAGAAAAGAAAAAAACCCAACTATTACTTGTGCTTGTTTTCAGAATTGAGGAATTATTTATACAAGCCAAAAACAGCTGCCTTGAATTTTGTGCTTGTTTACAAGTTGGATTGGTTGCATGAATCCGTGGCAATTTCAGAACCGCGGCAGCAACACCAGACTATTGTCAGAGGGGATGTGTTGAGAGCAAGTAAAGTTTTTGTCTGGCTGTTTTTCTGACAGACACAGAAACTTCTCTGGACAGCCTGGGTGCCACTTAATCCCCAGATAGAGGAGAGTGAAGCTCAGCAAGGAACTGGAGGTGCAAAATGTACTTATTTTGGGTCCCAGTTTTGCAGGAGATATAGAAAGAAAACTGTTTAGATGCTCTCTTAAAAAGCAAAGCGACATTGTTTGGGGGAAAAGCTGTCCAAACCACTGCTGGGAATTAAACGTTTTTCTCCGCTGCTGTACAACTGCACCGTTTTTCATCACTGCATAATTCCTTGGTGGCTTCGTCATTCTGTGACGATGCTGTTTTTCTCCAGGGACAGGAGACGTGGATAGGACTTGGTAGACAAAGAATGTAAGAAATGATGTCCTTTAAAATCAATGGATCTTGTTTTTGCATTTTTACTTCAAATTGTTTTGAACCACTTTTTCCTTTTCTCTCCAGTTGAAGGATTCCGTTCGTCTTCACACATCTGTCTCTTTCTTGTGAATAACCCTCACACAACCTCTCAATCTCTTAATCACCTCTCAAACAGTTGTTTTAAAAAGGTTCTCACAAAAACATTTTCCTCAATGTCAGGAGAAGTCCGGCATCTGAACATAAAATGCTGCAGCCAAGGGGTTTGAAGAGAGTTATTTTCAAGTGCAACAAAAACCTCACCTGGAAAGTCTCGTCTTCCAACAAAAACTGAATGCAGTCCTCCCCCAGCCCCCCTCAAATGCTGAGATGTTACTTTGTGACTAAAATGATCTGAAATGTGTTCCAGGGGGAGACATTTTCCACATAAAAGCGGAGTGCTTATTAGAAGCAAACTTAGAATTCAGAAAAATGTAAAAAAAAAAAAAAAAAAAAGAAGAAAAAAATCAAACTGAGACAGAAATATAAAAGGGACAATCTACAGCCCCATTTAAATGACAAAAACACCGCTCTCCTGCTGCGTGCAATCAGCACAGAAACATACAAGCAGCGACTAGACGAAACAATATGTAAATCACTCTGAGCTGCCTCTGAAAAAACCATTTACTCCCCTTATATGGAGGCTGTTGACACAAATATTGTGCTATTTGAACTTTTTTTCCCCCCCCCCAGAAAGTATTTATGGTTTCTGCTCTCACAGTAGAACATAAATATATAAGGCGTCTTTTAGATTAGACTGGCTGTGATCAAGAACATGTACTTTCACTGAGTGCACCAACAAACGCCGCCATAATAGAGTTATTTACATTTAGTATCTCAGAGAATTTCAGTGTTGCACTTTTAAGAACCGGGCAAACTGTTTAAGAAGTTATTTTTCTGCGGCATTCATCTTGGAGTTAATATTTTCAGGTCTGCCGGGACCCAGAATTTCATGTGCTAAATGGACGGTTTAGAACATTTTGTCTGCTCATTCTCCTGGTCTGTAAGGAGAAAGACACTGTGCCTCTGCAGAGAGAGCAACAACACTCAGCGGCGAGAAAGACATCAACAGAGACCTTTTGAAAGCAGCAGAAAGCATGTTCTTTTGAAGTAAAAAAATCCGACCCATCTGAGATCAAATGATGGTCAAAGTGCTTCTTTAATATTGATGGATCATTTCAGGAAAGCCAGTGATCAAACATGGAACACTGCTGGATTGTCTGCATGTGGGAAGATTGAGTGGGGAATCAGTAATGCTGTCATTATGCTGTATGCACACACCAGGAGGAGACATTTTCAGCAAACTACAAAAATGAACAGTTTAGATTAAAAGAGATAAATAAAGCAGTAAAATGAGCATATAATTTGTTTGGTTAAAAGGAAATTCAGTCAGTTTTGTTTAACACTAAAGTCTAGCAAACATCTTCATACTCATTGAGTATTTTCAGACTTTGTGACATTACAACCACAGGCTTCCATGTAATCCATTGTGATTTTTACATGACATGATTGTGAAGTGGAAGGACAAATATTATTAGGTCATTTCACAAGTTGGACTTTTGAAAGGGTGCCAAATAGACAACCTCAGAAAGAAAGTCATGAATAGTTTCATTTAAAAAGCAACAGCAGATGACTGAAATATGCATGAGTGTGTTCATACATATCGACATGAACACACCTTTAACATTTTGAAACACGGCGGTGGCCGCACAGTGCAGTGGATCTGGAGCCAAAGTTGGTCAGAAGTGATTGGATGATTTGCAATCACAGCACAGGGTGATTTCACCTGTCAGGAAGGGTTAAATATCAACCAATTTTAAGGTTGATATTTATAAATGTGAGGGTCATGTAACATTTACTTTCCACTCCCCAATTCTTCACTACTTGTATTGATCTGTCACACAAAATCCCAATAAAGCTTATGGTCGCGTAAGGAAAGATGTGAAAATTTTCAAAGGTATGCACAGTTTTGCATCCCACTCTGTACAGAACTATGGATATAGTTTTGTATATAGTGGAAAAAGAAACATCTGTTTCCTTTTCAATAGAAGGAAACAAATGTTTCCATTATCAGAAATGTAAATGTGTATAAGCACAAAAACATACCGCATTACTTTCTGGACTATATTCTGCAGTAATATTTTGTGTGTAGAGCGTGCCTCGTTTTTTATGTTTGTCCAAAATGCATAAAGTTAACATCAAAAGAGTGAACTTCAAAAGAAGGTTTGGAGGAGAAATCTGTTGGTCTAATCTGCTCACTTTCAGGCAGATAATGTGTAGAATAGCAATATTTGTTTTTCTACATTTCAGCCTCTGTTTGGTTTGAGTTTCTACAATCATTCCACATTTAAGCTCATTTAAAAGGTGTAACTGCACAAATGAACAGATCTCCACCTAGGTAGTCAGTGCAAACACTTATTTGTTTTATCAATTGCGTGTGCAGCCCTCAACACGTCCCTGTCTGAAGAACAGCTCAAGAAAATGCATCATCACGCTGCCTGCCTGCTCCACCTTTTTCATTGGCTAAATTTTGATCAGACATCAAAGTTCCTGATAGGTTGCCACGACGGCGGCGAGTTGTTGCTGTTGCTAGGATGGCTGCCAGCTCGGAGAGCTCAGCAGGATACATGTAATGAATCATGGATGGTTGATTTTTCTCTAAGCACCCTAATCTGTGATGCAGATGAGCTCGAAGCCCACCCTTCTCCTTCAAACACACACACACACACACACACACACTCACACACACACCCTCTACCTCTGGATGGGTTCATTAAAGGGAAAAAAAAGATCAAGTTCAGATTTCAAGGACTGACATTTCAAATGATGCCATGGTTAAGGTGGGGGAAGAGGAATAATAATGTCAATTCTAATGCAAAACAGAGGTTAAAGGTTATTATCAGTTGTTTATTGAAGGGGCAAAGACCAGTGGTGACCCCTGAGATTACCCTATGACTTGCAAATCTTGAAAAAAATCCCTGAACAAAAGGAAGGACGCATGCAAATTTCTCCCAAGCAGAAGGTAAGAAAAGTGAAGTTAAACACAGAAAACTCAATGTTCTCGTTTTACCAACTCATGAAAGAGCCTCATTAGTGTTTACAAAAGGTCATCAATTGCAGCACAAACGCGCCACTGTGACTTAACAACCGCCTCGGGCATTTTTAATATCACGCTGTTACTGTGCGCAGAGGGCACACAGGACTGTGTTTAGCTCTCCACATTGGGGAGGACGGTCCAGCCCTCCGACTGAACCACAGCACGCATCACTTATTTATTCCTGTCCTGTAAAAAGTGAAAAAAATAAATAATAATAAAAACAACGAAGCAGCTGTTTTATATAAAGCAGGAAACAGTTAAACCGTTCAGATGAAACATTTCTCGTACAGACAGTGAACATTACCCACTGAGGGTAGGACAGTGTAAAAACTGGTAATTACCGCCAACAGATGACAGACAATATGGGCCTGCTGCTTTAATGCTACACGGCAGAAATACAGGAACGAGCAGCTACAGTGACTCCTCTGTATGTAAACATCTTGTGCTGTTTGACGCTGTAGGTTTTTCTTCTGCTGGGGTGATATTTCCTTTGATGTAATTATATGCTATATATCAGAGTTGGCACATCGGGCTGCATCCTTCTGCTCTAATGTTAAACGGAAATCCTTTGGGGTATATCTTTCGCTTTCTCTTACTTTCCCCCCGCTACAGTGGTTTGCAAAAGTGTTTCTAGCTCAATAAACTGTGGACAAAATACGACGACTGTAACAAATGATAAAATGACTCTAACAAATGATAAAATGGTGACCCCATCTCACGTGCCAGTTACATAATTAACGTTACAACTATGCAGACCCTGTAGTGGCACAAAAAATAAAGTTTTTTCCAACCATTGAGTCTCCAAATTCTAGACTATATTGACTAAACAAATTTAAAACTTACTAAAGTTGCATTTCATAAGATCTTCATGTTTGGCTCCTGAATGTGTTTGCTCATTCCATGCAGGGGGAAAAAAAATCCAAATGTAATCCTTCATCTGGTGGACACTTGTGCTGACTTGAAGTTGTTCTTTGATCTTTGACTTGATCAACTTTCTTTGCTCAAATATTTTCTAATTAATATATGTAATAATTGTTATTTATTGTAAATATTAAAAAAAATGGCTGAATATTTTCTTAGCAAACAAAAAAAAACAATGTATTAAAATTATGTAAGAATAGTAGTAATTTAATGAAAAGTGATAATAATATGACACACAGTATATTCAACACATACTGTGTGTCATATTATTATATTCATTTTAACACACAATGTGTAAAATTAACACAAAATATGCTTTTAATTCAATAACACATTTTTTGAGTTCTTTTTTAAACATCTTTTTTAGCGTGATAGACTACACTTGTCAAGTTCAGAAAACACTACTTTATACAATATAGAAATACTAATAAGCCCAGTCGCATGCTTTCCCATTTATTGAAAAATCAAGATAGTAGTCGCTTAATTAATATGATAAGAATGCAGAACAAGGACATCACATACAACCCAATAATTATTAACGGCACTTTCCGGGATTTTTATATATGTCTATACAACACAGACGTTGTATAGACATGTATAGACATCGCCTCTCATTTGAGCAGTGTATCTCTACCTTCTGTCACAGTATAGGATTGTCCCTTCTTAGATGCTTCTATCACTCCAGAGGAAGTTTGGGTTGCAATTAAATCTATGCTAAACAGAAAATGTCCTGAACCCGACAAGTTTCCATTGGAATTTTTTAAGTCATTTTGGCCTGAGATTCAACCAATATTCATGCCCGCTGTTAATGACATTTTGAGAAATGGCCTCCCCCCCTCATGGAGACACTACTCCAATAGTTTGCTTTTAAAAGCAGGTAAACGTCCTCTGGATTGTTCCTCCTTTAGACCTATTTGTTTACTTAATGCCGATTATAAAATTGTGGCAAAAATATTAGCCCGGAGATTGGAAAACATCCTCCCTAAAATAATAAACCCAGATCAGCCGGGGTTTATAAAGATGAGATAT